>CAUYUJ010019709.1:83796-153796 GCA_963575745.1 Prorocentrum cordatum
GTAGTCGTAGTCGTAGTAGTAGTAGTAGTAGTAGTAGTAGTAGTAGTAGTAGTAGTAGTAGTAGTAGTAGTAGTAGTTTAGTAGTAGTAGTTTAGTAGTAGTAGTAGTAGTAGTAGTAGTAGTAGTAGTAGTAGTAGTAGTAGTAGTAGTAGTAGTAGCAGTAGTCGTAGTAGTGATAGTAGTAGAAGTATTAGTAGTAGTATTAGTAGTAGTAGTAGTAGTAGTAGTAGTAGTAGTAGTAGTAGTAGTAGTAGTAGTAGTAGTAGTAGTAGTGGTAGTAGTAGTGTAGTAGTAGTAGTAGTAGTAGTAGTAGTAGTAGTAGTAGTTAGTAGTAGTAGTAGTAGTAGTGGTAGTAGTGGTAGTGGTAGTGGTAGTAGTAGTGGTAGTAGTTAGTAGTAGTAGTAGTAGTAGTAGTAGTAGTAGTAGTAGTAGTAGTAGTAGTAGTAGTAGTAGTAGTAGGATGAGGAGGAGGAGGAGGAGGAGGAGGAGGAGGGGGGGGAGGAGGGGGAGGAGGAAACAGGTTGAGTTCGGGTTTTGAAGGGGCTCGGGTTCGGGAGGCGCTCGGCGTGGTGCGCGCAACGCAGGGAAACCGAGGGCGGTGCAATTTCCACGGCAGACAGACGCATCGGCGATGCAGCTCTGGCGCTCCTGACTGAGGGCGATGCAAGTACCGCATCAGACCGATGCATGGGAGATGCGTGCGATTCGCCTGGGACCGAGTCGCCCAGACCGGAGAGGCGCAGAGATGGGATGAGTGCAAGGGTGGTCACGGCTCCATGTCGTCCGTAAACATTGCGGCTCAACGATTTTGATTCCCTCATCGTCTGGCACGCTCCACCAGCAGCCATCGGTGATCGGCAGTTCGTGCTTGTTCTTGCCACGCCTACATTTCAGAAATGTCCGCGCAGTCCCAGCAGTTCAAGGAGGAAATGGAGTCCGCTTGGGCATACATAGACGAGAACTTCGACCCAGAGTTCCTATTTGGAAAGGTCGGCTACCAGTTCGTTCTGTCCCATGCCATCCGCTCTTCGACACACCCGCTGGTGACGGGGGTCACGCTCATTGCAGCCATGGCGCCGCTGACCAATGGGGCCAACATCAAGACGTTCCCAGGATCGCCCACGCAGCTCAACGTTGTCGCTGTCCTAACCAATTTTCCTCAGACACGAAAGTCTCAGATGACCAAGCTGGCGAAGGAGATCGGCGACTGTCTGGGCGCGAAGATCCTCGCCAAGCTCGAGGCCAAGGTCGCCGAGGAGTTGGAGGCGCGCAACCGCCCAGTGGACATCGGTGGTCCGGGCGCGCCGCCGAAGGCCCCCCCTCGCGTGGCCAGCGCAGTGTTGGCCTCGTTCACCCCTGCCAAGTTCTTCGAGAAGATGAGCGGTGATGCGCAGCAGCTTGATAATGCTGAAGATGTCGGGCTTCCCTCGCTGCGCGGGAGCGTCCACCTTGGCCGGCTCGCGAATGCCGATGAGGTATATGCGCCCTTCGCCGCCTTCGGCTTGATCCGCGACGACTCCCATCGCTCGTCCACCAATGCCCAGACGGTGAACGAGCACGCTGGGGCCCTCAATCGCCTGCTGCAGTGGGGGGAGTGCCCGCGCGCAACAAAGAGCTCAGGATCCTACGGGGGAGGTCTCACGCCAGCGGTGTCCCTCGCCTGGCTGGGCAACATCCACCCAGAGATCGCCGTCCCGATGGACAGGGGCGCTCTGGGCAGCCACGCGGGGGCTACCAAAGAGCGCATGTTCTTCTACACGGGCCGCCCAGAGCCTCCTCGCAGTGCCCTTCCAGATGCGTATGAGCTGCCCGAGAACCACGACCCCTGGGCGCGATTCTGGCAAACTTTACACATGATGACCCTCCCTGCAGTTTTTGGCCCGCAGCGAGTCGGCGGGGCGCGACTTGGGAAATCCCAAATCGCACCGCGCCATGGGGCCATCCGGGGCAACGTTGGAAAGCCGCGTTGTGGGTTCCCCTGGGCCTCTGGGGCGCCGTCTTGGATTGCCTGATCTTCTCCGGGACGTCGTGGCCAGGCGCGCCAGCGTCTTTTGTGTTAAAAAGCCAGACAGTATAGCAGTTTGCATTCACAGGCGTGGGCAGAGCTGGACGTGGACATGGCCGTGCTGTCCGGCATGAAAGAGCTCATCGGGGGCCCCGAGGCTGCGGAGCAGGCGCAGTTGCCAAGGGCGCGCGCCCATGGGGACGAAGCGCCAGAAGAAGGCGGGGACCGCTCCGTTCGGTATCGCCCTGACGCGGAGGGGTTCCTCTTCACGTTGCCGGACGGCGTGCCCAGTCGCCTGCGGTATTGCTGGGCCAACGACGAGTGGGTGGCCGAGTATCGCATCGGCAACGAGAACATCCCGCTGCCTCCATCGCACGAGATCACGGCAGCGGCGGAGCGAGTTTCCACTCTCTTCTCGAAGGCGGGGGAGACTGTGACGTTGTCCGAGGCTGCCGCGAAACTCATGCGCAGCGTCAGTACCTTCGCCTCGGTCAAAGCGTCTTTGGCCGTGGAGGAAGGGGGCACTGTGACCAGCGCGCGCTGGGGGACTGCCCCTTGGAAAGCGAGCGTATTGACTGGCTTGCTGTTCGCTTTCGACTCATTTGTCGGACAGGCGCCCGCTGCCAGGCCAGACCCCGCAGGTGCGCTGGTCGCCACGCGGGGGCAGGTGGAGCGCGCCAAGCGCTTGCTGGCCTTGCTCGAGGGCGCGCGGGAGCAGTGGCTTGACGCCACCGATGAGGAGCGCGCGAAGTCGGTTCTGCACATGAGCCAGCAGAGCGCCGACTTCTTGGCTGGCCTGCCCGCCGGGTTCGGCCTGGAGCAGGGGCAGCCGTCGGGGCTCGCCGGCGCAGAGCCGTCTGGGGCGCCAGCCGCAACGGCGCGGCCGCCAACGAAGCGAGCCCGCGCGCAGAGCGCCGAGCCGCCGGCCTCGGCGCAGAGTTCGCGACCAGCCGCCAGCCCGGCGGATGCCGTCGCCGGGGGCGCCGATCGCGGCGCCCGCGAGGCCGCCCCGCTTGCGCCGCTGGAGGCCCAGGCGATTGCGCCGGGCGCGCAGGCCCAGGGGACGCCGCCATCCGCCCAGCCTGCGCCGCCAGGAGCCCTGCCGAGCGCGCCAGTTGGCCCGCTGCCCGCGGAGGCGCCGCCTGCTGCCACCGAGCCCAAGCAGATCACAGACGGCGCGCCAATGACCAGAGGCTACGGCCCCCGCGGCGGCACAGTGCAGGCGTTCGCCGAGGGCCAGGGCGAGGCGTGGAAGACGGACCGCGACATCGTCCGCTACACGCTGCAGCGGGGCAAGGGGGTGGTCAAGTGCTCCGAGATTTGCGGGAACTTGCGCCGCGAAGCGATGGTGAACGGCAGGAAGAAGCGCTTGGGCTTGCCCCAGAAAGTCTGGGAGGACGTGATGGCCGCTGCCTTGGCGCAGTACCCTGTCGGCGACTTGCTCGAGGTGGGCGCGCCGAGATCCAGGGTTCAGTGGCACGCGCCGCCGTCGGCGGCGGCCGGGCGCGAGGCCATGGTCAAGTGGCACAATCTCCTGGTGGACATGTGCAGGCTTACAGGCCGCGAGGTGAGGGCCCTCTTGCAGCGGGCCCAGGCCCCCGCGGCAAGCGGGTAGCTATCCGCTCGCTTCTTGGCACCCCGCGTTTCGAACGCTAGTCAAGCAGACGCGCTGCGCTCGAACCAACGGGGGGCTGGTGCGGCCGTATTCGGCCAGCAGCGCGACTCCAGATCGCCCGATGGGCCGTCGGGCGACGATTTTGATCGCCCTACGCCACGCGGCACCTCTCCCAGGCCCATTGGGGCGCGATTTTGAACAAATCAGGTTGCGCGGCATCTCCCCCGGGGTGTCTCCGGCCACAGTGCGCCGCTTCGGGCAATCGCCTGGATAAGATGAGGCATTGCGCTTTATCGCGGGTCCCGCCATGCAACAGGTCTCGCGATGGAGTCGCTTAAGACGCTGCCAGTGAATTTCTAACGGCACGTTCGCATGTGCTTCAACAGTTTTTCAATGCATACTTTCTTAGATGCGCTACAATCGCTTGCTTGACATGCGCAGGCGCAGGCTGCAGGTTCACAGGCCGCGACGTGAGGCCTGCGGGGCGAGCGCAAGGCATTGGGCGGTGACTCGCGTTGCCCAGGGTCTTCGTCGCGCGGGCGCGGGCGCGCGGCCCGCGCTTGCCGCTCTCGCGACGCAGGCGTGCCCCGCTCAGTTTGCTGGCGGCGTTTCCCCGTCGGCCGGACCTGCGTTCGCGACCCCCCGTCGCCCAGGGCTACTTCGGCTACTTCGTTCGGGCTGCAGTCTTCCCTTCGCAATGCTTTCAGACATTTTGCTACTCGCGCCCTGCCCCCTTCTCCACCGGCGTCGCCCCCTTGCGCAGCCCTCGCGCTGGGCGGCGCCCATTTGGCCCGGCGCCATTTTGCTTTGCAGACGGCCGAGGATGGCCTTTGCGGAGCCATATGAGCACGGCACGGGCATGCCGGAGCCCCTTGGCATCGCGGGCCGGGCGAGCTAGACGGTGGCCGAGGATTCGCTTCAGGACAGGAAACCATATCCATCTACGCCCCCCTCCCGTTGCGTTCCCCGAGCACCACGCAAGTGAAAGCGGCGCGACCCCGATTTGGTCATTCTTTCTTCCACGCCAGATCAACGCAGCAACGCGACGAAATGCAATGATATGCGCTGCACAGAGCAGGGATACGCTAAGCGAAATTGTGGAACCGAAAGGGCAGTAGACAATTGGGGAGCCAGAGTGGCAAGGTACATTTGGGGGACCATGGGGGCGAGAGACGCGCGGATGGGAAACCGAGGGGGCGAGAGACAAGTAGGGCAGCAAGAGGAGTCAACCCAGACAAGCCCGTGCAACGCGGGCAGCAAGCCGGGGAGGGCTGGCCAGCGCAGTCCGGGCCCTTGTCAGTTCTTTGAGAACAAGTTCGAACCCTTTGGGCAAAGTCACCTGGGGGGGCATTCGAGTTCAGACCGCCTCTAGGTAGCCCCTGAGCCGCCGACTCATTTCCGACGCTCCGTAGTTTTGGGCTCAAGTTGCGCGGCCTGCCCCGCGCGTGGCCGCGCAACTGATGGACCCGGCCGTTGTAGAACAAGCGTTGGAGTCAGCCGACGTGGCGGGGCTGCTCGCTCCCGCAGATATACAGAGACTCGCGGCTGCGGTGGTGGCACGCAGCAGCGTCGGAGAGGTCGCGCCCCCAGGGCGACGCTGCCAAGCATGTTCGCATGGGCAAGTGTGCCGCAATAAAGCCGACACCGCGCTTGTTCTTGACACCGATGGGCTCCGCGAGTTCACGCATGTCCCAGTCAGGTGCCAGGCGGCGGGGTGCATTTCGCGAGGGAAGTACCAGTGGGCCAACTTTATTTCTTTGAAGAAGGGCGTCCACAGATATGTGTGGATTTGTGATGATTGGCCGGGCCCTTTCATGATTTCCCCAACGTTTGGCATTACGCAGAATTGGTTCAGACAATTTTCACGACGCCTCGCTCATCAGCACACTTCATTTTGGGGGGAGGCTGAAGTTCATTGGCGGCCTCAATCGGGCATCTCCAAAAAGAGATTGCACATGAAGCTGATGAAGGCGTGGTTCCTGATGCGGCTGTTGACGCGTCTGGCAGAAATGAAGGGGTCCAGGTCGTATTTGCAGCTCCGGTTGTCGGCGCCTGTCGAGCACGTCATCCAAGCTAATTGGCCGCAGTTGCAGACCCACTTGCGGAACTTGCGGCACCGGCGCGCCGAGATCGACGGGGAGGTTTCTAAGGTCGTCATAGACGGGCATCAGAAGCTCACCCGGAAGTGTTGCGGGTTGATGTATGGAGGCTACACCCGCGATCCAAATCTCGGCAAGGTGCGCTTGCACCCCTGCCCTGCCCCCACGAGGGGCCAGCGCGAGCGCTGGTGCACTTGCCACGCCCGTTTGCTGGAGAAGCCCGTGCCGTTTGAGGGCGCCAAAGACGCAGACGTTTTTCTTGTCCGGCGCCGCGAATGCTTGGGGGGCACGCTGGACGACGTGCTCTGTGTGACGTCGCAGCGGCAAGGCGTCGGAGCAGTTCGAGTGGTTGACGATATTGAAGGCTGCTGGGACGCCGTCCAGTCCACTTTGGTCAGGCGCGCCGCAGATGCCGCGAAAGACGCGGCCGAGTCCCGTGCCAGCGAGGGGGCGCCGGACAAACTCAAGGCGAAGTTGCCCCGGTTCCGCTTGAGAAAACGCAGAAAGCACCACTTGGACCACCAGTGGCAAGACCTGGCCCGCCAGCAGATGAGGCGCCACAGGAGTTTGCTCTTGCCGCGCCCGTCCAGAGTTTGCCTGCGAGGCCGCAGAAAAAGCGCAGGTTGCCCGCTGGCCTGCGCACTTCTGCGAGCTGCGGCGATGGGGCGCGCCCTTCGGCGAGCCGCGGCGATGGCGACGCCGGCCGAGCCGCGCATGCGACGGCTGCGCAGCCTGCGCAGCCCGTAGACCCCGCGGCGGCACTTCCGGCGGTCGACGCATCACTCAGGGAGCTGGAACAGATTTCGTGCAAAACCCACAAGAGTTTTGCCAAGGGAGGGAAACGGGGCAAGCTGGAGTCCGCTTCTCTTGCAGTGCGGCGAACTGGGGGGTTCCTTGTCGCGTGCTCGCCCAGCGGGCACATTATCGACGTGGAGGAGTTCTTCGGCGTTGAAAGCTTGGCGCAGCGGTATTGCTTTCTGGCCCGCTTGAAGAAGCGATTCCCCGCCTTGAACGTCGTCATCCACGACGACGCCTGTCATTTCCGCCAATACAGCACCAATAGAAAGGACCAGTCTGCCTTAGCCGCCTTATTGGCACACCCGTGCGTCGTATACGTGGTGGACAGATTTCACGCCAGAGGTCATGTCGACCCATGGTGTAAGCAGCACTGCTGCCCCGACGCACCAGGCGTCAAGGAGCTCGTTGACGGCGCAAACACCAGCATCTGCGAGATTACCTTCTCTTGGGCGGCGAGGTATCTAGTAGCCTTCGGCTGGCCCGCCATCTTGCTCCGATTGCGAATGCCGCGCGCCCGAGAGCGCTCGGAAACGGGAGGGGGGGGGGTATCCTTTCCTGTTTTCCAAGTCGGATGCTTGCTTGGCCATGACAAAAACCAGGCTTAGCGACTGCGCGCCAGAGGCGTGGTGGCGGATAAACACATGGTGCGAACAATGGGCCGGCATGTGGCGAATTACTGTTTGGCCGAATGCATCGATATGCGGAACACGGTGCACTCACGAGGCCGAGACGCAGAGCCCGGCTCTGATACTTCCGAAAGCTCCAGCGACACAGGCACCAGTTCAAGCTCTGGTCGTTGAACACGTAGGATCGACTTTGGGCCGTCGTGCACGTCGTTGGCCCCCGCCCAGGGCTGCGACGCTGCCCGCAGCCGGTGGCGGGCAACAGCTCTGCACGCTGAAGCTGACGCGCGTCGGACTTGCGCGCTCCTCTCCCCCTTCCTGCCCAGGCGTCCCGCAATGGCGGTGCTTTGTAGGCATAGTGGCATTTTGCCCCAGATACTGCAACGTCAGGCCTGGCCAGGGCCATGAGAGCATGCCGCCCGCATGCCGCGGTTCTCCAGCAGGGCGACCCTTGCAAGCAATGTAGTAGCGCTGCATGCAGTGCATCGAAAATCATGCCAGTCAGCGCGGGCCCCAAACAGTGGTTGTCTTGCAATCTATGTGGTGCACTCTGGGTGGTGTAAGCTATATGGTGCAATCTATGTGGGGCAACGTGGTGTTAGCTATGGGGTGCAAGCTGTGTTGCAAGAGCTTTGGTATTCAGCTAGAACCACGCGTCCGGGGGAGGGGGTGGAAGATGCACTTTTGGGCCCGGAGGCCTCTTGGGCGGAGATGTGCGACACCTGGGATTGTCTGGGTGTTTCTTTGCGAATTGGCTAGTGTTGTGCGTGCCGAATTTCGCGCTGTCCTAATGGGCCGTCTTGGGCCAAATGGAGGCCCCGTTGGACCTTTTTGGGCCGATCTTGGAGGTTTTGTGGGCAATCTTGGACGCTGTGAAACACCCAAGGGTGAATATGTTAAGCATATATGTTTTCCCAATGGCATGGGACGTATTTGGCCTCTTGTGTCTCTCTCGGGGCTTCTTCGGCGTCTGAGGCCGTCTGGAGGCCATCGTGACCGACATGGGGCGATCTTTCGGCGACTGGGGCGTCTCCGAGCCGTGCTGGTCCTCTCCTGGAGCGTTCTGGGGGAGTTGACCGGGATTCCGCCGGGGATCAGCCGGGTACTTTTCGTCCGGGGTCCTCCCGGGGCTACTCCGAGCGCGCGAATTGCAGGTCCGCGTCGGCAGATATGCTTCGGCAGACCCTGTTGTGCGGCCTCGGGAGGACCTCTTCGGTGAGGGTCCGCCCGTTCGGTTCAACCGTCGTCGTCGCCGCCGCCGTCGGCGTCGTCCGCGTCGTAGTCGTCGGCGTCGTCGGCGTCGTCGGCGTCAACGTCGTCGGCGTCGTCGGCGTCGTCGGCGTCGCCGCCGCCGTTGCTGTCGTCGGCGGAGTCGTCGTCGGCGTCGGCGCCTTCGTCGTCGTCGTCGTCGTCGGTGCCGTCGTCGTTGGTGTCGTCGGCGTCGTCGTCGGCGTCGTCGTTGTCGTCGGCGCCGCAGTCGTCGTCGTCGGCGTCGGCGTCGGCGTCGGCGTCATCGTCCCCGTTCGCGCCCTCGGCATCGGCGTCGTCGTCGTCGGCGTCGGCCGCGTCGTAGTCATCGTCGGCGTCGTCGGCGTCGTCGTTGTTGGCGTCGTGGCCGCCGCCCGTTAGGGTCCAGCCGACCCGACCCGACCCGCCCGTTAGGGTCCAGCCGACCCGACCCGACCCGACCCGCCCGTTAGGGTACGCGCGTGCAAATTCGATGATGCATCATACTTTAATGTCCCGCCCGCCCGACCCGACCCGCCCATTAGGGCCCGCCCCGCCCCGCCCGACCCGACCCGCCCGTTAGGGTCCGGGCGACCCAACCCGACCCTAACGCGCGTGCCAACCCGATGCATCACCGCGTAGGGTAGGGTACGCGCGTGCCAACCCGATGCATCATACTTTAATGTCCCGCCCGCCCGACCAGACTCGCCCGTTAGGGTGCGCCCGCCCGACCCGACCCGCATGTTAGGGTCCGCTCGACTTGACCCGACACGCCCGCGAGGGTACGCGCGTGCCAACTAGATGATGCATAATACGTCAATGTCCCGCCCGCCAGTCCCGACCCGCCCGTTGGGTCCGCCCGCCCGCCCGACTCGACCCACTAGGGCCCGCCCGACCCGTCCCGACCCAGCCCGCCAGGGTCCGCCCGACCCGACCCGTCCCGCCTGGAGCCGCGCGTGTTAGCTCGACGATGCATTGTATTTTAATTTCCCGCCCGCCCGACCCGACCCGCCCGTTAGGGCCCGCCCGCTCAGCGAGGCGTTGCCATGGGCAGTTCTGTTCGTGCACGCGTTCGCGTTCACTCATGGCGCTCGCATGTTCACACCATATGTATACCACTTCTCTGTGTGCCATTCTGCTGTTGCTGCTGCTGCGTATTGTCTTATTTGCCCTCCTCCTATTCCTCCTCGGGCTCTTCCTTATGCTGCTCTTCCTCATCCTCGGGCGGCCTGCGGGAGGCCTCCAGGAAGGGTGAGGAGGAGGACAGTGAGGGGAGGAGGATGCTGGTGATAGAAATGAGGATGAGGATGAGGACTCGATGAGGACGATGTGGAGGACAATGAGGATGAAGAGTACAATGAGGATGAGGATGACGAGGATGAGGATGGTGATTTGGATGATACTGACGATGCTGATGATGGCAATGAGGATGGTGAGGATGACGACGATGATGAAGATGAGGAGGGTTCTCGACGCACCGGACGCACCGAACCTACAAAGCCCACCACACGCACAGGACCCAACGAACCCACCGGACCCACCGGACCCACCAGACCCAATCACCGGACTCACAGAAAGCACCGGACCCACCGGACCCACCGGACCCTCCGGACCCACCGGACCCACCGGACCCACCGGACCCACCAGACCCACCAGACGCACAGGACCCACAGGACGCACCGGACACACCGGACCCACCGGACCCACCGGACCCACCGGACCCACCGGACCCACCGGACCCACCGGACCCACCGGACACACCGGACACACCGGACACACCGGACACACCGGACCCACCGGACCCACCGGACTCACCGGACCCACCGGACCCACCGGACCCACCGGACCCACCGGACCCACCGGACCCACCGGACCCACCGGACCGCAACCCCAGGGCGGACCATCCTCCAAGTGCGCGCCGCCACGCAGAGAGACACTGGATCTGGGAGCTCTGGTCGTGGCTTCTGGCAAGGTCGTACCTCATCTCGGGCGCGGCCGCAGGTCGACGCCGATGTTGAGCAGGGACGGGCCGTCCCAGCATTCCTGTAGGCCTACCACGACGTCTTCTCAGAACCCGGACATGTTCCAAACACAAAAACCATGCTCTTATAGCACAGACCCGATGCACTAAAAAACTAGACACTCCCGGCCAGACATGTTCGACGAACATGCCGCAGAGACCACAAGAGGCTCTTGGAACATCGTCTGGTGGGCCCATGGGTGCGCCAGGACGCCTCGCCACTGCTTGACGATGGGGATCGTCTTCTGGCGGGGCCCTCCTCCTCCTCCTCCTCCTTCCCCTCTCCTCCTCCTCCTCCTCCTCCTCCTCCTCCTCCTCCTCCTCCTCCTCCTCCTTCCCCTCCTCCTCCTCCTCCTCCTCCTCCTCCTTCTCCTCCTCCTCCTCCTCCTCCTCCTCCTCCTCTGCCGTGGGTCGGTCCGGCCGCCCCCTGGCCTTCGGACCACGGCTGAAGGCCTCGGGCGGCCGCTCGGCCGCTCAGGACGGTGCCTGCGTGCCCGGGGCGCTCGTGCCTGGGGCGCCGCCGATCAAAACCGCCCTGAGGAGGAGGAAGAGGAGGAGGAGGAGGAGGAGGAGGAGGAGGAGGAGGAGGAGGAGGAGGAGGAGGTGGAGGAGGAGGAGGAGGGGGAGGAGGAGGAGGAGGATTGTGCTAGGAGTGTGCTACTTAGGACTTACGCAAATTGAGAGCACTACGCAAGCCGCCTTCGCCGTGCAAGTTTAGACTTACAAGGGCTTCCCTATGGATGGATGGCGGCCCTCCCACAAACGCGTCAGTCGACCCTTGGTCGTCCGAGCTCGGGCGGGCCTATAGCCCTCCTTCACAAGGTTCGTCCACTTACACTGAGCGTAGGAAGCGCATCGCCTGTAGAAAACAAAATCGGGGCACAACACGGGGTGGTGTCGTTGCCCCTGTGCCTTAAGGGTGCGTGCTTGTCGGGCTTCGAATTCGATAGCTTCTGCGCCCGACGGCCCGCTCTGAGTCTGGCTTATGGTCCTGGGAGAATGACGGTCCCTGGGGCCCACAGACGGGGAGGGGGAAGGCATCAGAGGAGGAGCAGGATTCGACTCGGCGGCCTGACTCGGGACAGGTCCACTGATGCTGTTCGCTTCGACATCGTAAATCGTATCGACGACCTCGGACGACACAGCGCCGAGCCTGACAGCCAACTCCAGCTCTGCTACCATGGTAAGCTTCTGCTGAGGCGCCTGACGCTGCCAGAACGGGTGTGCGCACAAATTAGCCCCCTCCTTCACGTATTCGTCCGCGAAGCGGTTGCCTTTGACCAGTCCCTCGCCAAACTCTTGCCGCTGGGCTCGAGCGGCTTGGGCCTTACGATTTATTATCTGGACGGTCCTGGGGCCCAGCCCTTCAAGATCGTTGACCAGAAACCAAAACTCTCGCCAGAGATCGCTGTGCCCTGGCAGGGGACGAGCACCACTCCTCCCCCTTGGATGTTCCGTCTACTGCAGCCTGGCAGTCGCAATAGATATTGAGGGGCGGCCTCGCGCCCCTCAGCACCTGAAGGATAGCGTGCAGCTCTGACGGATATATCCCTTGCCGATTTTTGAAGCAGGGGAAGGGGTCTGAAAGCTGAAAAACCACTGCTCTCCCCTGAGGCATCTCAGGTGGCGAAGCTCCACCCCGCACGCCTAAGGGGGACAAACTCACCGTACAAGAGTGATCCATATGTAAAGACCTCTCCTGTGATGACTCCTGGCTGTTCGCCCTCATGTTGGACCTCGACCGAGACTGGCAGAACATCCAGGAGTTCTATAGGGCCCTCGGAGATTCCCCTGGCCCAGAGGGATTCAAAACCTGGGAGCGGGTTTGCTCCTTTCTGCTGCACGTGCCTGCCACCTAATTATACGCCTGCGCATCACATGACGCGCTCTGCATACATACGTGCGGTGCAAGTCAGTACCTGCAGCATTCATCTCAACCAGTGCCAAAACGTGCACCTCGGTCCCGCATGTGACTGTAGCTGGACCCAGGGTGCTGCAAACAAGGCGAATTACAGTTATAATGAACACGCCTGCAGGCCCTCTCACTAGGCCCCACGGTCTCGGATGCCCGTGGAGTCGCATGACCCACGAGCGCCAGCTCGTCACCAAGAGGCCGCGCGTGTCCATGTCCGTCGCATCCTGCCCCGCCCTGGCCCACTCCACGATGGGCCCCGCGTTGGCGCTCGCGGCAGGGTCCGCGTCCTCCGCCAGCAGCAGCGGCGCGGCCGACCTTCCCTTGTAGCAGCCAGGGGCGGCCGCCGCCACCGTCTGTCTGCACGTGGCGATCAGCGTGTCTATGTCGTCCTGCCCGCGTGTGCCGTAGAACTCCGACGGCATGCTCCCGAGCTTGACCACCTTCTCCGCTGCGCCTCCTGCTGCCTTGACCCACTGGGTGTTCCAGCTCCTGGCCTTGGCATCCATGATCCTCTTGGACTGGGCTCCGACACGACGTCGCCGCTCAGCCGGCTGGGTCGCACCGAAATGCACGGCTTCTCGCACCACCAGAATGCCCATCTGCTTGCTGTGGCTGCCCAGCTGCCACTCGACTCTGCCATGCGAGACCGCGACAACGGTCATGCCGTCCCTGCCTCTCGATAGCTGCCGCTTGAGCACCTGCTCGAAAGCGAGGACGATCTCGTCGGTCAGCTTCATGTGGGGCGCCTCCACGGCGGCCACGTCGCCTCGGGTCGACGCCTCGAGGTCGTCGAAGTATGGGCGCATGTCTGCCCTCGGGTTCGCGACGTAGAGGTCGTCGATGGTGCCGATGAGACCGAGGGACAAGCACAGCGGGCTGAACACGGATCCTGCCACGATCCCTCGCTCCCAGAAGTTGCCCTCGGTGTAGCACCCATGCAGCGCCACTCTCTTCATCAGAGCTCGCGCCGTCGGGGCTCTCTTGTCCCTGACCGCTGGGGGCGCAAGCTCTCGCATCTTGTAGACAGCCTTGACGCCGTGCCCACTGTGGGCTGGCAGTCCATCGCCGTCAAAGCATTGATGAATATTCCAGTGCATCTCGAAAGCGTACATGCGATCGTGCCAGAACGCGTTCAGAGCTTCGTGATCGATGTACTCCCGACTGAGAGGGCGCGGCCTCTGCACTGGAGGGGTGGGGTACCCTGTTGGCACAACCAATGCCAAGGGCACCTTCTGTGTGAGCTGGAGGGCCTGTGGCATGCCTTCCTTGGTCGGTGCGCTGGGCACCACTACTGCCTTCCAGCCATAGATGAGCCTGGCCGACAGCAACTTCACTTGCTTGGGCGCCAGCTGGTGCTCCTTATCGAAGACGACTGGCGCCTCGACCTGGTAGCGCAGCTGGTGCAGCACCTTCTCGAACTTGTTGGGGGTGTTCGCATTGCACGTGATGAACACCTGTTTGTCTGACCTGGTACTTGCACACTGCTCGGATATGTCGCTAGGATCGCGACAGGCTCGACTTCCGCCTCGCGGACTGGAACCCATCAGCCATGTCAGCAAGACTAGTATGCAACATTGGCCCGTGCTTCTGGTCTTCATCATCCTTGGCACCGGCCTGCTTGAGGGCTGTCTCGATCTCCTGGAGCTTGCCTTGGCCTTGAGCTGGAGGGCGTCCTCGCCCTGCTCCTCGGGGCCTGCACAGGCGCGCCTCTTGTAACGTGAGCAGTCGCCGCTGAGGCTTGCCCCGTCTTCGTCCATCGCCACCGCCGTCTTCTCTGCGGCGTTCGCCTTTTTCTTTGCCACGAGCGCGAGGGCCGCTTCCACCTGCTTGGTGACCTCCGCATCCTGCTCCTCGCCGTCCGACCCCAGGGCCGTCTTGGCGAGCTCCAGGTGCACGCAGACCGAGTCCCAGCCCTTGGACATGGGGGGCCTGGCGAGCGACTTCTCCATGCCGCGGAGGGACTCGACCTTCTTCCCTGCCTGCTCGGCCTTGTTCTGTGCAACGTGCAGCTGAGTCTGGATGTCCTCAAGCTGCCGCTTGAACTTCGCCACTTGGGCGTCTGCCTTTGTCTGCGCTTTCTCTGCTCCACGGAGACGGCGGCGCACTGCCACGTCCGCGTCGCATGCTGGTAGTGTTGCTTCCTTATGTGCCAGCCGCCCAACGATCTGTTCATGCAGCTTCGTCGTGGCCTCCGATGCGAACCCCATGCCAGGTTCCTGCGCGAGCTGTTCCAGATCTTTGAGGCGGGCCCTGTAGATCTTCAGCTTCTTCGCAAACCCTGACATGGTCTCATTCGAGGCGTCGCCATCGGCGTCCTGGTGCGTGTCCTTCGGTCTGTCGCCCTGCCCGTCGCTCTTGGACTCCTGCCGAGGCTTCTTACACCAGTAGCATACTTTCGTCGTTCCCCAACAATCATCTGGGTGGCACGCTGCACAGGTCCACATCGCCAGACTTCGGGGGCATCAGGTTGCTCGGGGCGGCAGTGCCACTGCCAAGTTTGCCGCTCCCTGCGACACGAGAAATCTCCTGGCACCTGGAAAAACTCGAGTCGGGCAATGGCTGAACAGGAGGAGGAGGAGGAGGAGGAGGGCGAGGAGGGGGGAGGAGGGGGAGGAGGGGGAGGAGGGGGAGGAGGGAGGAGGAGGGGGAGGAGGAGGAGGAGGGGAGGAGGAGGAGGAGGAGGAGGAGGAGGATGAGGAGGAGGAGGAGGAGGAGGAGGAGGAGGGAGGAGGAGCGTGGAGGAGGAGGAGGAGGAGGAGGAGGGGGAGGAGGGGGAGGAGGGGGAGGAGGAGGAGGAGGAGGAGGAGGAGGGTGAGGAGGAGGAGGAGGAGGAGGAGGAGGAGGAGGAGGAGGAGGAGGAGAGCCCCGGAAACTGCCGAGAACTTCCGAAGGGACGCCTGACGACTCTTGCGTCCCACGGCGTCGGGTCTCACAGGGCCCCCCTACCCAGTTGGAGGAGGAGGAGGAGGATGAGGAGGAGGAGCCAGGTGGGCGTGGGGTATGTGTTCGGGTGCAGCGCGATATTCGTCCTGGAGAGGGCGAGGGATGAAAAGGGACGAAACGACATCGAATCCGCTCAAGACGAAGTCAGAACACTGGGCGTCCGGATAGCGCTACGGAAACACATGCGACAATGCGGGCTTGAAAAGCAACATCTCCAATGTCGGACTGCAAACTCGGAGGCGCAATAATGTGTTAGAATTCGAATCACCTCGGGAGGAGGAAGAGGAGGAGAAAGACGGGAAAACACAGTGAAAAGGGAAATAGCGCGACATGCCGTAATGTATCCACCCTCGGCGATGGTCATGCACCCTGGGTGCCCTACACGGCCATAAATCACACGCCCAACGCTGACGGGTAACGCCCACATTCAAGACATGATACGGCTCTAAATCACAAAGTGAAACACCTAGTGCCGAGGCGACACCACTGGATTTGCATCTTGTTTTGCGCGACATCCTTAAAATTGGGAGCCGACATTTTCTCTGGCTCAACCCCAGATGGGTGAGGGGATGTGGAAACAAAACGATACCGATACAAACATCTCTCGGGGTGCCTTCTGACCGAAATTTCGAGGCGAACCCAGCCGTGGCGACGATGGTCTCCCAGAAGGCCCATACAGGCGCAAACGAGGCAAGGGTACCGGCATCGGTACATGTTCCTCCTCTGAGGGGGCCCAGGTGGGGGCGGAAGTGCACCCCCTGCCCCCGCATCTCAGGCCCTTCGCTGCCCCGGTGCGCAACACGCACCCCGTGGCGTGCTGACACGAAGCTCAACACGCAGACCGAGAACGCAGGCCTGGCGCGATGCGTTCGCCAAATCGCGGGCCAACGCGTTGCGCCGACACTTTTTGATCTGCGGGGCGAGAGCGAACCTCTTCCGCTAAAAGCTAGGCGGGCTACGCACAGCTTTAATTAGGGAGACAGGGCACAGGAAGGCGGAGCCTCAGACGGCCTGAGTGGGCGAAGCCCAGGGGTGCAGGCGGTGCCGACGCGTTGCGCCGACACGCAGCGTGTCAACACGGACAGCTTGAACGCGGTGCGTGTTGCGTGTCAACACGGGCGTAACAGGGCAGCCAGACATACAAACTCGGAGGTCCGCGCGGATTCCTCGGGTCGGCTGGGCCCCCGTGGCGCCTCCGGCGCCGCCCCTGACGTGCTCCGCGCACCAGGGAGGGGGCCCCAGCGCCGATCCGAGAAATCCTCGCGGAGCTCCGAAAAAAATCTTCCCCACCCGACAGGTTGGGGTTGTCAGATTCCAGTAACAGGCCCCTGCATACCGCGGCCGCCAGACCCCAAAGTGTCCCGACGATCCCCGAGAGTCGCAGGTACAGTGCGGGCGCGGCCGCAAGAAACCGTCGCCAGAAACCCAACCCTGAGAACCCGCGCGCGAGGTACACCCGAGGGGAAGCCCGGAGCACCCTGAACGCAGCAGCTCCTTCAGCGGCTGCGGAAAGTCACCGCGCAGCGCGAGGAGCGAAGAAACCCAGGACACCCTGACGAAAAGCATCCGGTTTCTTGATGCGCGCCCCTACTGTAGTTCTCCCGCCTCGCTCCCGGCCAGCCCCACCCTGCAAACCGCGGCCGCCAGACCCCAAGTTGTTCCGATGATCCCCGAGAATCCTGGGTACCCCGCCTCGCGCCCTCGACGCACACGACAGAACACAGCATGACAGAACAGAACATGACAGAACGGAACAGAGTATGTCAGAGCATGACAGAACTGAAGATTTCAACATCATGACGAAGCAGCGCCTAACAACATCACATAGCATACCATACCATAACATGGCATAACAGAGAACGGCATAACACAATGCAACATAACAGCCGAGCATAACGTAACATACCTTGACATAACATTTCGTATCATGACACAGCATCACATAACATTTCAGAACACGACAGCAGAGCATGACGACGACGAACACGACAGAACACAAGATGACACAACAGAACATGGCATAACACATCACGAGCATGACAGAGCATGACAACACATACAAGATCAATATCATGACACAACATATCATACCAACACATAACATACCAGAGCAGAGCATGACAGAACATGATACAGCAAAACGCACTCTAACATAAGAGAGCCGAGCATAACATAGCACACCTTGATATAACATATCCCATCCTGACACGGCATCACATAAAATATCACATCACGACAGCGAAGCATAGCGACGACGAACACGACAGACCACACCATGACACAACATAACATGACAGAACAGAGGACGAGCATGACAAAACATGACATAACACACCAGAACAATGCCATGACAAAGTAAAGCATGACATACCATCACAGAACATGTTGGAGCAGATCATGACAGAACGGACGACGACAGAGCTCAACATAAGAGGACATGATTGACCAGAACACAGCACACCTTGACAGAACATACCACATCATGACACATCATGACATAATATATCATAACACGGCAGCAGAGCATAGCGACACATACTAGCAGAGCGAACTATAACTATAGAGAGCCGCAGCGTCAACGAACATAACATTTCAGAACATACCAGAACAGAACATGACATGACAGAAAACGACATAACACAACATATCAGAACATAAACGACCGTAAGATAACACACCCTGAAATGGCATTTCATATCATGGCACAGTATCGCGGAAAATATCAGAACACGGCAGCCGAGCATAGCGACGACGAACACGACAAACCACAACACGACACAACATAGCATGACATACCATAACACGAGCATGACAGAACACGACATAACATACCATAGTAGCGTCATGTCAAAATAAGGAAGAACAATACATCACATACCATACCAAAACAGAACATGACATAACGGAAACGACAGAGCACAATCCAACGGAACATAACCGACCATACAATAACACACCTTGGCAGACAATATCATATCATAGCAAAACATCACATAACATATCATAACACGGCAAGTGATCATAGCGACACATACTATAAGAACCTATCATATACTATACAGAGCCGAACCGTCAACGAAAATAACATCACATACCAGACCAGAGCATGTCATACCATAGCAGAAGACGGCATAGCACGACATAAAAGAAACTAGCCCATCATAACATACCACACCATGACACATCATACCATATCATACCATGACATCAGCACATAACATATCATAACACGACAGCAAAGCACAGCCAAACATACTAGCATCACGTATCATGATATCGTATAATGGGCCAAACTGTCAACAACTACTATCACATAACCGGAGATAACATGTCATGTCATGACATGGTGCCATGTACCAGGTAATACCATAACATATCAACTCAATGGTGACAGATATGATCATAACATAACATACCCCATCAGGAGAGACACATTTAAATGAAGAGGCGCATCATAACCGACGACGCATCTAACGTCACAGGCGCCACGAAGTCACGCCGGCCCGCCGATAACATGAAAGGATATGATAGAGAATAGCATGAAATAGCGTGACTACATGGAACACGTTTGAACCGTTTTTGAATCCAGAAGCGGCACGTGACGACCAATTCGGTGAACGCGAGACAACGGCAACAAACGCTTGAGGTTTCGGTGGGGATCGCTCGAAGCAAAATGATGGTTATGCATTATCTTCTTCTTCGAGTGCCGCTACTCTCTGGTCCTCTCCCGGGTGCGTTCTGACCAGAATTTCGGAGCGAATCCAGCCAGCGGTGGTGACGAGGGCCTCCCGGGAGGCTCAGGAGGGGGAAAGCGACGGAAGAGCAGCGGCATGGGTACCTTTTCCTCCTCCGGGTATCGGGAGCGCGTTTCTTCGTTCGCGGCGATAACGGGCGTTACAGGGGGGGGGGGGCCATAACGGAACGCCCTCCTCCCCGCCGTGCGGTTCCGGCGCCATGATAGCGCCCGCGCGCACGACGACGACGAGCGACGACGAGGACGACGCCCTGGCTGCCCTGAGGGCAGCCAGGGCCCCCAAGGCCTCGGGGCCCTCTCGGGGTCCGCCGCGCCCGCTGGGAGTCCTCAGGAAGCAGAAGCGATTCTGGGTGCCGGCGGGCGCGCGGGCAGCGGCGGGCCGCCTTGCCGGGGCGGGGGGGGGGAGGCAGAGAGGGAGAAGAAAGGGATAAGAGAGAGGGCGAGGGGAGGGAGAAGAAGAAAGGGCGAGAGAGAGAGAGAGGAGGTTGAAAGGTGTCGCCTGGTTGCGGTTGCGGTTGCGCCCTCGGGCGGGCTGAAATGTGTCGCCTGGTTGCGGTTGCGGTTGCGCCCGCGGGCGGGTTGAACTGTGTCGCCTGGTTGCGGTTGCGCTTGCGCCCGCGGGCGGGCTGAAAGGTGTCGCCTGGTTGCGGTTGCGGTTGCGCCCGCGGGCGGGCTGAAAGGTGTCGCCTGGTTGTGGTTGCGCCCGCGGGCGGGCTGAAAGGTGTCGCCTGGTTGCGGTTGCGGTTGCGCCCGCGGGCGCGTTGAAATGTGTCGCCTGGTAGCGGTTGCTGTTGCGCCCGCGGGCGGGTTGAAATGTGTCGCCTGGTAGCGGTTGCGGTTGCGCCCGCGGGCGGGTTGAAAGGTGTCGCCTTGTTGCGGTTGCGCTTGCGCCCGCGGGCGGGCTGAAAGGTGTCGCCTGGTTGTGGTTGCGGTTGCGCCCGCGGGCGGGCTGAAATGTGTCGCCTGGTTGCGGTTGTGGATGCGCCCGCGGGCGGGTTGGAATGTGTCATCAAAAATGCCCTTCCAGTTCAGATAGTTAAGCGCAGCGGAGCTCAATTCAGTCGGTCAGTCGGCGGAAACTAATTACGGAGTTTCACCCGGCTCCGCCGGGAGCAACGAAAATTGAGGCGCTGGCGTCGGTCTGGCACTCTCTGCCACAGAACTCTCGTGCCTCTCACACAAGCGTTCCAGAGCCTGCAGGGACCTCTCGAAATCTTCCTCACCCTTCCCACATCTCCCGAGCACACTTCCAAACACTCGCGTGATTGACCGATTTCCGCCAGAAACTCCTCCCCAAACCACCAGACTTCCCCAACCGTCCCCTCACTCGCAAAGGCTTTCCAACAGCTCCCCATTCCTGACAGCAGTTTGGCCAGATTGGCAGCATTGGCGGCTGGGGAGCGCGCAATAAGTGACGCTTACCTTCGAACCCCGTTCACCAACCACCAGCAAATACCGGCAGTGCTGGCGCCATCGAATCGGTGCTGAAGACAGAATTGCGCTACTGTTGTTTTTCGCTCCTCCCCCTCCTCTCCCTCCCCCTCCCCCTCCCCTTCCCCCTCCCCCTCCTCCGCTACGCCTTACTCCTCCTCCTCCTCCTCCTCATCATCATACTCCTCCTCCTCATCCTCCTCCGCCTCCTCCTCCTCTATCTCCATCCCCTGTGCTTCGGAATAACTCCTCCCTGTCGCACCCCCAACCGTAACGGTAAGGCAGGCCGGGCGTTTCGCCCGAGACGTTCTCACAATTTAGGATCCTAAAGCGTGAAATTTACAACCATTTCACGGATGGACGGCAGGCCGCTTTAATAATGTGGCTCTCGCCTTGGTACCGTGCACGTTAGTTTGAAATGTTTGCAACAACTTGTAAGATGGAGGGCGGGTCCTCTTCAACATGTGGCTCTGGCCTTAGCACCGTGCACACTCCGTTGAAACATTTGCAACAACTTCTGGAACGGAAGGCGGGTCCTTTTCAAAATAAGGCTCTCGCAATCGTGCCACGCACATCCGCTTGAACAGCATGCATCAGCTTAAAGGATGGAGGGGACGTTCTCTTCAAAATGTGGCTCTCGCCTGAGCGCCGCGCACATACGTCTTAACATGCTGCAGCTGTTTCAAGGATGGAGGGCGGGTGGTTTTCAGAATGTGGCTCTCGCCCGAGTGCCGCGCGCATAAAAGTCTGCACTCGTTTCAACGTGGAGGTCGAGCCCTTTTCGAAATGCGATGTTCGCCAAGACGCCGCGAACATTCGTCTTAAAATCTTGCAGCCGTTTTAAACATGGAGAACTGACCATTTTCAAAATGTGGCCTTCACTTTAGCGAGGCGCACATTTGTCTTCATAGCTTGCAGCAGCTCCACGGATTCGAATGGTTGACGTCCCACTAATGGTGTTTGGGCACAATTCAAGATTGTCAGGACGCAACATTCACTCTGACTCGCGGTGCTGACGTCCTCGGAATGATCTTCTGGTACGATTCAGGGTTGGCAGGATGCAGCATCACGTTGATTCGCGGCGTTGGCGTCCCAAGAATGGTGTGGTGCGACTGAGGATTCTCAGACGGTCGTCTTCCAGTGGGGCCCTTATCGCAATGAAAGTAAATTCTGGTAGGGCCCTATGAAGATGGAACTTGGAGAGAGGGTTTATTGCATCATCGTTGATGCGTTTGGGTTTACAATGGTCCGCCTCCTCCTCCTCCTCCTCCTCCTCCTCCTCCTCCTCCTCCACCTCTCGGGAGACAGATCACCACGACCGCGCGCACTCAGGCCTCCCCGCCGCAAGCCGAGGCGGCGCCACCAGCCGAGAGCCCGCTGGGGCGTCCTGGGATGCGCCGCCGCGCCCCGCGCCCGCCCGCCTCTCGCCTGTCGGCCCCCGCCAGCCTCCAAGCTCTGCCCTCGACGACAAGTGTTCGCACGCTTGCGGCCCCCGCTGGGCCCTTGCCGGGCCCCTCCGGGGACCTTCGGGGGTCAAGATCCGGGGCGGCAGAAAAACCTACCGCCACCCGCGCCCGCGCACTCCCCACCGAGCGCCCCCCACCCTCTCTGCCATCCCCCCCCCTTCCCCTCCACGCGCCCCTGCCCAACCTTAGGCAACCACCTGTGAATCCTACCGCTGCAGCTCAGATTTCTGATGAACCGCCTGCGGCACAGTATTTGCAGGCTATATGCAGCCTAGTGGACCCCAGCGGGGGTGTCCGATCCTCCAGCGCGAATTGGACCCACAGGGGTGGGGCTCGATAGCGGTCGCAGAAATCTTCAACCTCCCTCCTCTCGGACCGCGGCTCGCTAATCATTGGGCCCGAGGTCGGCGTAAATGCACGCAGCCCTGCCCGGGAACGCACGTGATCCTGGGCCCACGACCAGCCTGGCCCAACTCGGTCTCGGCGCGTGTAGTTGCAAGGCGAAGCCGGGCTGGGAAAAAATCGGACCAGGATAAATCGGGGATCTCTAGCGGTTCTGGAGGATGATGTATCGGGCGCCGCGGCCGTTTCAGAACGTTCCAGAGCGCTGTCACCATTTTTCCCGGTCCTAGCCTTGCCTGGAGTCCACGGGGTCGTGTCTTGTCGACCACACCGATGGTTCCCGACACCGCCGGGACCGTTCAACCTTGAACGATCGGCCGTGCCCGAAACGTGAGATCTTTCAACATCGACCGATTATGGGTCGCCGGCGGCGTTCAACGTTGAACGCCAGCGGCGGGGTCGCCGCTGGTCGACACGACGTGAACCGACCGTGTGGGCTGGAAATGGGTCGGATTGCACGGTATGCGAACGGATTGTGCGGGAGAGCTTAAGTTCAGGAGTTCTTGGATAGCGTGCCCCCAGCGACACGCTATGCCTTGCGAGTGGATAGCGTGTCGCTCCGCTCCGTTGGGAGGGAGGCTCGGAAAAGGCTCGGGGCGTGGACGTTTGGGGGGCAGAAGTAGATCGCCCGTCGCGCCGACGTGCTGTGGGCCAGAGCCGGCCGCGTGGCACGCAAGCCCCGAATTCCTGACCGTAGGAGGGGGTCGGATGGCACGGTATGGGATCGGTGTGTGGGAGGGCTTGGGAGGGGAGCAGAGAGCGTGCGGACGCGCACTTGGAGCGGCTGTTCGCTGTGTGGCTGGATTCCGCGCTTTCCCGCGGCGCCCCGCCCCTGTAGGGACACGGGCCCCTGTAGTGTCGCCGCAGCGGCCCCAGCGGCACGCTCTGCGCTGCGAGCGGATAGCGTGTCGGAATGTCATTCCGTCCGTTCCGGAGGGGGGGGGCAGGAAACTCTCGGGACGTTGGTGCTGGCTGGCCCGGAAATGGATGGCTTGTCGCGCCGAAACGGGGTGGGCTAGAACGGGCAGATCGACGCGCTATCCTCAAGTTCCCGACCGCAACCTCGCTGTCCCCTGGTTCGGTTCCTCGGCGCTTCTTTCGCCATCCGAAGATGCCGAATACCACAAACAGTGGCAGAACCATTTTGGGACCATGCGCGCACAGTGTGTTCAAAAGCTCTGTGCGGTCGCGGACCGCCTTGGGAAAGCACCCGGGGGCGCCGAGACCCCAAAAACGGCCCCCAAAAACATAACCCAACGCGCCCACGATACCCCTAAAACGGCACAGATAAGCTCCATGACGACCCCAAGGCCCGCTCAGCCGGCTCAGCTGTATTTCGACCGAGCTTCTTCGGGATAACTCCATCGAGCCCTCGCGCCCCATGACAACGCCGACACGACCCCGCAGGCCCTCAACGGACCCCGCCCCCCCAAAAGGGCCCCGACGAATCGCAATTGAGCCCCTTGAGCCCTCCATCACGAACATGATATGAGGATAAGAGTGTCGATGGTTTGTTTTTGCGCCGCGGGGCCGATGGCAATGACACGGTGGCAGCCGATGAAGTCCGCACCTCGTAGCGTTATAATACCACAGAGCGAGGCTTCGGGCGCAAACGAAGCCTAACCATCTCAGCACTTGCAAGATGGGCGCCAAGGCACAAAGCACGCAGAGCAGGAAAGGGGGCGCCGATCAGGCGCGATCAAGCAACGCACTAAGCTCGCCACCCGAGGCAGTCGAGTCGGGGAGCCACTAACAGGGCGGCGTCGGCAACACGGGTGGGGGTAGACTCGAACTTGTCAAACCCTCGCGCACGGGCGACGGCAACAAATATACGAGCTGATGTGTGCAGCCACAACCTAATCGCATCAGTTGTGCGCCATAGAAGGGGCGACCGCTGAACACACACAAGGGCGATGGGGTCAGAGCTCCACCAGCGGTGGTGCACCAGACAGACGCTGCGACCGCCCCGAGAGGGCAAGGCGGCAGCGGCATCCCGCCGATATACCTGTCCGAATGGGACGGGGGGCGGCGCGGGCCGTGGAATGAGAGGCACTCTCTTGCCGCAGAGGGCAGACAAGAGAGGCCGGGCTGTCAGCTCAAAGATCAACGCGCCTGAGCCGCTGCGAGCCAACACCTGCCCGAACATATCGGGATCCGTGAGCAACAGAGCACGGCGGAGCGGCAGCAGGAAAGACACTCAAGGGGAGGGCGCACGGCAACATCGACTGCGACGACCGCAGTACCAGCAGGGGATAGTGGTAGTTGTACTGCTGGAAGCGGTGATGATAATGATGACGGTGATGATGATGGAATGAAAGTGAAGACTGCGATCGTGCTAATGCTGGTGCTGATGAAGTTAATGATGGCGGTGAAGGATGCGGTGATGAAAGGGGAGGACGAAGAGGAACGTTAGGATGCGGATGATGCTGATGGCGATCAAGTTCAAGCTTACAACCGTCGAGGGCAGACAGAGCTCACCTACCGCGCTGGGTCTAAATCCGTGCGCGGCCAAGACGGGGGCCCGAGGCCCCCCTGGGGCCCGCGGCGGCGCCTAGCGGCCCAAGGGGGCCCATGTAACGCACAGGGCCGCGCCTGGACGGCGCATCGGCAGGAAGATTGTCTAGGTGAAACACATGTGCATTATAACAAAACGGGAGATTCGTGCAAATGCACCCTGCAGTGCCTCGGAAGCGCACGCTGAATTGCTTTGCCTCAGCGAAGCGAGACGGCACACAACAGCGCGCAGGCGGAGGAGGACAAGGAGGAGGAGGAGCAGGAGAGGGGGAAGCGGGAACACGAGCAAAGCTACTATGAAAGCCATCTACAACTGCCGCGTTCCATTGCCCCGGCGTTCCACGCAATGGTGCATGCTAACTGTCGGGGCCGCTTCCTGCCATAGCCAGGGCTTGAGCGTGCAGGGCTTGAGCGTACAGGTAGGTGAGCTTTGAAGCGCGGCGTGCCCCAGTCCCTGGGCAAAATACGGTGGTCTTGTCCAACTTGAGACACCGTTGCCTTGGGCAGGCTGCCGGGCGATCCCCATGCCAGAATACTTGGCGATAATGAACTTGATAATGGGCAAGCTTCCGCTGCCGCCCGCGCATCAGCGCTGCTGACGCGGGCCAGTAAAACTGGCGCTATTTTGAAAATCGGCCGCAAGCACGTTATTTGACATCTGCCAGGTCGAACCCGGCGCGCATTCAGAAACGTGAAGATTCTATTCCATCTAGGTTTTTGAACACGCGCAAGCTTGCAGCGCGCACCATTTGTGCTGGCGGCCTATATTCGCAGGCCCACTACAACGTTCATCGCGTGTGAAATGCTCCACTCGCTTCCTGCAGGCGTCGCGTGAGCTCAGTTCCAGCTGTCCCATCTGCACTTAATAGTCCTTACATGTACAAGGCATGTTCGTCGCACTTCATAATCTCGCCGTCTAGCCTACGCACAGTGTCATTGGATCGCGCTCTCACTAATACTGTCTTCCCACCATCCAGATCAAGACCAGGCGATCTACCACATTGCACAGTAATCGCGACATGCTTCTGAAGGTGGGTGATGAGGCGCGGCTTTCTTGCGAGGTCGTCGCAGTCGCCCCCCAGTTTGTCGCCTGCGTCCACCGGGGGCGCGGGCGTGACAATTGCGATATGGCATGGAGACAAAGGGCATTCCCGGGCTTCTCCAGCATCTGGAACTGGTTGCGAATATGCAATGGGGCCCCCTTAGACCACGAGCCGCCGCGCCCTGCGAATCGCCGCAATCATGTCGAGCATCGCCAGAGGCGCGCCGAAATGCCGGAGCGCGAACAATCGGCCGTCTGTCTTCAAAGCGAGATAAGCGGCTTCCCATATTTATCGTCGAGAGCAGCATCCAACAGCCTGCGTGCCCAAAACAATGCTTCACTCGCGCCTCTCTGCCTGGTCTCAATCTACGCCGGGATTCTCGTGGGCTCTCTTCCGCCCCGCCCTCCCCGAAACGATGCGTGATAATGCTGGCGGAGATCGCGTGGCCGACTGCTAGAATGATATGGGTCTGTTGTTGCCTGGCTGAGGCGCGCCCCCCCTTCTGGAACATCAGCGCCACCGACGCTCGCCGCCGCTGCGCAGGGAGATCTTGCTGCCAGTAAGCGTCGCAGAAGTCCCGCGTAATTTCCGGGGCATCGCTGTTCCACCGCGATGGGTGCCAGCGGCCGGGTGGAATGTCATCGCTGCTTGCCTCCATCTGTGCTCGGGGATGCTTCGCTGCTCGTCGCGCTTCTTCCACCGCGATAGTTCTGGTTTCCGTTCGCAGGCAACAGTTGTCGGCGACCAAATCTGGCAATTCTAGCCCAACGTGACGCGCGGGCCATTGCGCCTGTTGGAGATGCTCCGCCATCGTTCCCCGCCTCTGTTCATCGTCCACAGGATTGCCGCTCGGGGGGCGGAGCCTCCCAGTCGTCGTGGCTCGCCTCTTCCAAAGAGAACGCCTGGCTTCCCACCCATTTTCGTCAACTGCCTCATCCAGCCACTGTCGTGTCTCGGCGCGGGCAGACATCTGAGTCTGTTCGTCGAACATGTTGACCCCGCCCGAGCCTGCCCCGCTGTTCCCGGCAAAATCTTGTGGCCTGCGAGGCGCAGTGTTCTCGATGCAATCCGCGGCCGCCGCGGCGCGGCATCGCGCGGGGGGGTTGCTGCAGCGGCGGGTTCCAGCATGCATCGCGCCACTGCAGACGCCCTCGCCCCAAGATCTCTATGTTCAGGTTGTCGCCACCATTCGTCCACGAAGCTCTCTGCGCATGTGGAAAAATGCTGGAAATGAGAAGTTTTGCCACGTTGAATATTGGTGGCCGTTGGTTGTGGTCTTCTCTTAGCATGGCGGTGTCCAAACCAACGATGAGGACGAAACGTTGGGACTGCAATGCTCTCCGTCGGTCGCTCTGGGCATCTACGGCATGAGTAGACCAATTGCGCGCAGCGATAGCGTGCCCCAGCTGCTCAAAAGGGCCCGGCTGGACGTCGCTGGCGGGGCGCGCCCCGACGCCGTGGCAGGCGATTCGGGCCTCGGCCCCCGCGTTGAAAAAATGCGTTCGCGACGCAGCCCTCCGCGCCAGCGCAGAGCTCCAGCAACAACTCTCGATTGGATGTCCGCGCCCATTGCCCCTTCTGTTGCTCAGACAAACATTGCCCCGATCTGTTCTGCCCCCCGGGCGTTGCCGCAGCGGTCGAGCGCTGGGCCCGCCGAAAAAAATGGCGGGCCCACGAGATTCACAATCGACTGCTAAGCGCAAGGTCCGCGAAGAAGTCGCGCCGGACGCCGCGCGGGCGCTCGATCGCCCGCGCGCGCGCCGCAGCGATCGCGGGGGCGCCCCCCTGCGCGCGCGGGCGAAGGCTGGCCATTCGACCACCCGAGAAGTTAGCCTCTGTCAGCATGGCGCCCCCGCGGCGCAGTTCTGGATCCAACTCCCGCGCGCGGTCTGACCTCGCCCTGCTGGCCGGCGCGGCGACGCTTCCCATTTGCCCGTCGATGCTCCCCTAATGGCGCCGATGTGCCGCGGTGGCCCCCGCTCGGAATGCGAGTCGCCTTGCTTGCCCTTCCCGCCGCCCCGCGCGGCGCGTTGCAAGACGGAGTTGGCGTGCTCGGTCGGGGCTGCTACTCCCGCGCCGCCCGCGAGCCCGCCCTGTCCGCGAGGCGGGCCCCGCCGCTCGATTCGAAGAGCGGGCCCGGAAACGCGCGCACTCACCGCGAGCTCCCCGGCAATTTTGCGCCCCTGCCCCGCGGCGCCCGCGCGCGCTCCGCCGTTCGCATGCCCCCGCCCCGCGAAGATTTTCCGCAATCCAAATGCGGAACTTTCGGGCGCCCTCTCCTTCGAAGGCTGATCGGCCCTAGTCAAATCGTATTTTCCATATGTTCGCGTTCCGCTCTCCCCGAGATTCTCGCGCATTTGTCTCGGGGCGCTGCTGCGTCGAATTTGGCGCGATCGATGTTCTGGGGCGATCCGCCCTGGATGGGCGCGCCCGCGGGGTCCGCGGCGCCAGCGCAGGGAATATGCCGCTGAATCCACCCCATTGCATTTTGCAGCGCGTCAAATTTGCCGGGGCCACCGATGACCGCGACCCAATCGTGCTGCTTGCTGATGGTAAGCTCGGCAACCTGGCGTTCCAGCTCCAAAAATTCCCGCTCTATCTGAGCGGCGCAGGTCGCCCCGGAGCGCGCTGGAGACGCCCTGGATGTCTGCTCCAATGCTCTGCTGCAGGCGCCAAAACTGTCCGTGGAACGAGACAGGTCGCCCTCGGTCGAGTCTCGGCCGCTTGACAAGTTCAGCCCTGCCCAGTGGTCGTCCTCCACAAGATGTGTCGTCTCCGACTTCGCCGAGGCAAACCCGCAGGGCCAGCGCCCCGGTCAAGGACGACATGCAGCCCCCAGCGGGGCGAGCGCAGCCACGCCAGATCTACGGTCCGCTGCGCGAGATGGACGGCCTTTCCGACGAGGCCGACAGCGGGTCTCCAGCCGCGCGCCAACGCCACTTCCAGGACAGCTCGGCGGCCGCAGACGCCACCGATGATGGAAGTAAACATGGGGAGGCGCTCGCGGTGGGATCCTGCAAATAAGTACTCCCGGCCCAACTCCAACCCATCCAGAACGACATCAAAGCGATCAATCAGCGCGGGGTGTCACCATGCTATTTTCAACATGCAACAGCTGCGGCGCCTCTTCTGCCGGCGCCAAAACTGTCCGTAGAACGAGAGGGGTCGTCCTCGGTCGAATCGCGGCCGCTTGACAAGCTCAGCCCTGCCCAGTGGTCGTCCTCCACGGAGTCGTTACCCTGGATGGGCGGCGGCTCGCCTGACGGGCCCGAATCTGAAGCTCGGTGTCGTCACCGTCGGCGTCCATGAGCCAGTGTACCGCGGCCTCGGCCATGCTGCGCCGCGCGTTGGTGTTGCCGTTCTTCGCAGCATGCTGCGCCCGGGGCGGCTGCCAGGGGCCTCGCGTCTCGTCGTCCTCGCCCCCCCGCTCGGCGCCGAGCGGCCTGCGCCGTGGTGGTGAGGCGTTGCCTTCGACGTCGGACCTGGGCCGCAGCCGCGCCCTGATTGGTCTGCCCCCCTCCCGCTGAGGACTGATTTCGCCGCCGGCGCGTCCGACAGCGGCCGTTCCACGTCGACCTCCAGTTCACGGCCCACGAGGCTCCCCAGCTGCTGCCAGCGCTGGGTTCGGTCGCCCCGCGCGTGCTGTCGAGCCCGCGCGCACTGGAAAGATTGGGGGCACTCGTATCGGGAAGCAGTTCGAAAAAAAACTCTTCGGGGCACGCTGCAACTTCGGGCAGACTCCGGCGAGGTGCCCTGCCAAAAGCTGGAGCGAGCTCTGGGGCTACCCTTGCCTGCCGGCTTCTGATCTGAAACCCTCTTTAGCTCTCTTCTACGAGGTCGCCGGGAATATGTTCCACATTTTCACTGACATCGGCGACTGTTTGTGTCCCTCCTGAACCCTTGCGGGCGCCACCATGTGGTCGTGCGCCTCGCGGGCTCAGCGGTGGGCCGCAGCCTCTGCTCCGCGTCGTGGCGCGGGCGTGGACGTGCGCCGTGCCTCCACGAAAAGCACTTCGCTCTTCGGGCGGGTGGTAACGGGGGATGACCTACAGTGGAGGCCAGTCCACAAGAAACCTTCCGCAAAAAACCCAACCCTGAGACCCCAGGGCGTCCATTGATTTTTTGTGTGGGTTCGTTGCGCTTTCCCTGGCAAACCATCGAAAACCAAGAAACTCAGGGCATCCGCAGGATGTTTCTTGGCATGGGCCTCCATTGTAAAGGGCCCCTTTCTTCACCCCGCATTTACTTCACCCCCCATTGTCACCCGTCCGAGTTCCCTCGGCTGGGCTCCGCTGCGACGTCGCCGCGAGGTTCCGTCCGGGAGGGGTAGGTCGCTGCTTCCACTGGCCTCGCCGACCGCACGCAGTTCCGCTGAGAATGAGCTTTGGGTCGGTTCTGCCGACGGCTCCCTGATGTCCCCTCCTGGGTGGGCATGACGGATGTAATCAAAATGATGATGATGATGATGATGATGATGAGGAGGATGGTGATGATGATGATGATGCTGATGATGATGCTGATGATGATAATGCGAATGATGATGATGGTGATGACGATGATGATGATACTGATGATGATGATGATGATGATGATGATGATGATGATGATGATGATGATGATGATGATGATGCGGATGGCGATGATGTTGGTGATGATTTGGTTGATCCCATGATGGTGATCATGATGATGTGATGATGCTGGTTTTGCTTATGGTGTCAAGGGTGAAGAAGAAAAGAAGGAAAGGGAGGAGGAGGAGGAAGAGGAAGAGGGGGACGAAGACGACGATCGTGAATATGTAATTGGTGGGTGTTTGAGACCTACATGAGCTCAGGCGGTGTAGTGAACAGGAGCGGTTCTCAAACTCAGTGTGTTTCCTGTCACGAGGCGGCGCTGGCTCGGTGGCGGGTTGTGGCAACGTGGGGTTGCAGCAGGCAGTTGGGGACTGTAGCAGACAGACGCTGCGCTGACGAGGCCGGTGAAAGCGCCCAAACGAATGGTAAGCTTCTGCAGCCGCTGGAATGGCCTGTGCATCCTCTGCAGTTGCATTCCGGCGAGCTTACCAAACATAATCCGTTGATCGTGGGACTCTTTCTCCTCCCTCTTCGCAGCCGCTTCTCCGTCCACTGCCTCCGCCTCCTCCTCCTCTTCTATCCTTTCTCTTCCCTTCCTCCTTCTCATGCTCGTCCTGCCCCTTCTCGTCTTCGCCAGTGTCCTGCCGCCCGCGGGCTTGGCAATCCCCCTTCCCCCCTCCCCCTCCCGCTCCCCATCCCCCTCCACCTTGCAACATTCACCCCTCCCCCTCCAATTCCCCGACCTCCTCCAGCCCAGTGAAGATGGGGTCGAGGGCTCTGGTCAAGGCAACACGGATCGATCCGGCTCGAGAAAAGTGTCCTCCTCGTTGGGGACGCAGGGCACGGCGCAGACCTCGGCGCCCGCCGGAGCGCCGATCGCGGGCCCAGATCGGGGGATCGGGAGGCGATCGTTTTGGGGATGGAGAAGGGGGACAGGAGGAAGGAGGGTTCTGCCACCTGCTCCTGCTTTTCCTCCGTCCGCCTGTCCCTGTCCCTCCTTCCTCCCTCCAAGCCCCTCCCATGCAAAATGTCCCGTCCAGGATGGGACATTTTGGGCTCCCTGGATTCCAAGCTTCCTGGGTGGCGTGGAGAAGACAGACGGCGGGACGGGACTGATATCCTGACAGGAAGGTATGGGATGGGGTGGGAGGCGCAGAAGGAGAGCAGAGGACTGAAGAGGATAGCGTGCGGTATACAGGGATGCATGAATTATACGACCCGGCCGACGGTCAGGGCCTGTCTCTTGAAATGTGGCACGGAGCCGTCGCCGTTGACCCCCCGGGGGCGTAGGGCCACTGGCGACAGTTCGCCTCACACCAACCGTGGGCCACCGCTCCTCTCTGACCCTTCCACCCAGTGGCCCAAGAGAGCGGAGCAGGTGCACGCCTACCAGCACCCAGGGAGTGCGAGATCCCACGGCGGTCTGCGCGGGTCCCCCACCCCGCTGGAGCCCGCGTGGGGCACAGGAGAGTTGCGACATCTGCATCCCTGCGAGCACCCGAGGAGGGCGAGGTCTCGCCTGGGCCTGCGTGTCGAGAGCCGACTGACTTGACCCCCCGAAGCCGAAGGAAAAGGGTCCCACTTGCACAATAACTCGCACGCCTGCCAGCACCCAGGGAAACCGAGGTCTCACTGGAGAGAGCCACTCGAAGATCTCGCCCAACGTCCCCGAGCCTCCGGGGACTCCCCCCCGCTCCATGCGTCGTGCTTCCCGCTCTCCCCGACCCCCTTCAAAACGGAACGCCCCCCCGGTACCACAATCCGCGCTTCGCGCTGCGCAACAACAGCCGCGTGCCCCCCCCCGGTCAGACCCCCGACTTGACGACGCTAATATTTGACGCCTTGCAGCTTCTGTTGGAAGCGTACGCGACCACGATCGGTGGTTCAAAAGTGGGGTCCTGAAGGAGGGGGTCGTAAAGACGAGGTGCCTCAAACAATGGAAATCAATCCTTGGATGCCTTCCGATCCTTAGGACCCCATCCCTCAGGACCCATCTTTGAGCCACCCGCCCGACACGAGGCGAGCAAAAATCTCCGGCAATGGGTTTCACTTGTTCCAGTTCGCGCGCGCGTGTCGGCCCCTGGGGGCACCAGCAAGAGAAGTACCCCAGCGCGCGGTCCCAGGGCGGTCCCTGGCAGGTCCCGGGCGAGTCTCGGGCGGTCGGCGTCACGCATGCCGGAATTCCCTGGGGCGGTCATCAGGGCCCCCAGGAGCGCCCCCGGAGCGCCCCGATGGACCCCACGGGAGCTCCAGGCGACTCGGGATCCATGGGTGGCAGGTTCCACGATGGCCTCCATATGCTCCCAAAGAGCTTCAAGATAGCCTCCAAATGGTCAGATACAGCTCCCAGCAGCCGGCAAGAGGCCAATCATTTATCTTGCCGCGCTATTTGAAAGATTTTGGCGCTACCACCTCTTCAATCTTCTGGCCGCCCAAGACGACCCCTGAGGCCTCCCAGGGAACCTCCAAACCTTCCAAGATGGTCCGAAGAGGGGGAACCTGAATTGAAATGCCGCACCCTTTCCTGGCAAGAGGTCTCCTAGACCTAGACCGCCAGGAAGCTCCCAAGGGGACACCAAAAGACCTTCAAGAGGTCCCCGGGGGGGGGCCCAAAGCCTCCCCAGACACCCCCAAGAGACCCCAATAGCCCCCCAAGAAAACCCAGGAGACCTCAAAACTTCCCCCGCGAACGCAAGCAAGTGCCAGCGATGCTACAACACAGTCTTCCAACACTGCCTCCACAATGCCCTTCCCCCGAATGTGGCATGGGAGACGTTTTGAAAGCTTTTTTTTTGTTCCTCTCTTTTCTTCTTCTTATATATAAAACGATATCCTCTCAAAAGGGCCCCACAAGGCCGCCCAAATACCCCCGTGAGCGCGCTGGCAAGTGCCAGCGATGCTACAAGAGGGGTCGGCGGAGTGAGTGAAGCGATCGAAAGATCATCGATGCTGTCGTCCTCCCCCCCTTTGCCCCTCCTTGCCGTGATTCAGTTCATCCGCGCACCGCCTCCCCCTGCACCCTGCCAGTGCTGCTTCCCCTGGCCCCTCTTCATCCCGCTTGCCCCATCCTCCCCCATTGCCCCTTCCCTCCCCGCAGCCTCCTCCCTCCCCGTGGAGATGGGGTCGAGGGCTCCGGTCAAGGCAAAGCGGATCGATCCGGCTCGAGAGAAGTGCCCTCCTCGTTGGGGACGCAGGGCACGGCGCAGACCTCGGCGCCCGCCGGAGCGCCGATCGCAGGCCCAGATCGGGGGATCGGGAGGCGATCGTCTTGGGGATGGAGAAGGGGGACAGGAGGAAGGAGGGTTCTGCCACCTGCTCCTGCTTTTCCTCCGTCCGCCTGTCCCTGTCCCTCCTTCCTCCCTCCAAGCCCCTCCCATGCAAAATGTCCCATCCAGGATGGGACATTTTGGGCTCCCTGGATTCCAGGCTTCCTGGGTGGCGTGGAGAAGGAAGACGGCGGGACGGGACTGATATCCTGACAGGAAGGTATGGGATGGGGTGGGAAGCGCAGAAGGAGAGCAGAGGACTGAAGAGGATAGCGTGCGGTATACAGGGATGCATGAATCATACGACCCGACCGACGGTCAGGGCCTGTCTCTTGAAATGTGGCACGGAGCCGTCGCCGTTGACCCCCCGGGGGCGTAGGGCCACTGGCGACAGTTCGCCTCGCACCAACCGTGGGCCACCACTCCCCTCTGACCCTTCCACCCAGTGGCCCAAGAGAGCGGGGCAGGTGCACGCCTACCAGCACCCAGGGAGTGCGAGATCCCACGGCGGTCTGCGCGGGTCCCCCACCCCGCTGGAGCCCGCGTGGGGCACAGGAGAGTTGCGACATCTGCATCCCTGCGAGCACCCGAGGAGGGCGAGGTCTCGCCTGGGCCTGCGTGTCGAGAGCCGACTGACTTGACCCCCCGAAGCCGAAGGAAAAGGGTCCCACTTGCACAATAACTCGCACGCCTGCCAGCACCCACGGAAGCCGAGGTCTCACTGGAGAGAGCCACTCGAAGATCTCGCCCAACGTCCCCGAACCTCCGGGGACCCCCCCCCGCTCCATGCATCGTGCTTCCCGCTCTCCCCGACCCCCATTCAATACGGAACGCACCCCCGGTACCACAATCAGCGCTTCGCGCTGCGCAGCAACAGCCGCGTGCCCCCCCCCGGTCAGACCCCCGACTGGACGACGCTAATATTTGACGCCTTGCAGCTTCTGTTGGAAGCGTACGCGACCACGATCGGTGGTTCAAAGGTGGGGTCCTGAAGGAGGGGGTCGTAAAGACGAGGTGCCTCAAACAATGAAAATCAATCCTTGGATGCCTTCCGATCCTTAGGACCCCATCCCTCAGGACCCATCTTTGAGCCACCCGCCCGACACGAGGCGAGCAAAAATCTCCGGCAATGGGTTTCACTTGTTCCAGTTCGCGCGCGCGTGTCGGCCCCTGGGGGCACCAGCAAGAAAAGTAGCCCAGCGCGCGGTCCCAGGGCGGTCCCTGGCAGGTCCCTGGCGAGTCTCGGGCGGTCGGCGTCACGCATGCCGGAATTCCCTGGGGCGGTCATCCGGGCCCCCAGGAGCGCCCCAGGAGCGCCCCGATGGACCCCACGGGAGCTCCAGGCGACTCGGGATCCATGGGTGGCAGGTTCCGCGATGGCCCCCATATGCTCACAAAGAGGCCTCCCAAGAAGCCTCCAAACCTTCCAAGATGGTCCGAAGAGGGGGAACCTGAATTGAAATGCTGCACCCTTTCCTGGCAAGAGGTCCCCTAGACCTAGACCGCCAGGAAGCTCCCAAGGGGACACCAAAAGACCTCTAAGAGGTCCCCGGGGGGCCCCCAGAGCCTCCCGATACACCCCCAAGAGACCCCAATAGCCCCCCAAGAAAACCCAGGAGGCCTCAAAACTGCCCCCGCGAACGCAAGCAAGTGCCAGCGATGCTACAAAACAGTCTTCCAACACTGCCTCCACAATGCCCTTCCCCCGAATGTGGCATGCGAGACGTTTTGAAGGCCCTGAAAAAAACCCGAGATCCCCCCCAAAGGGCCCCACAAGGCCGCCCAAATACCCCCGTGAGCGCGCTGTCAAGTGCCAGCGATGCTGCAAGAGGGGCCGGCGGAGTGTGTGAAACGATCGAATGATCATCGATATTGTCGTCCTCCCCCCCTTTGCCCCTCCTTGCCGTGCTTCAGTTCATCCGCGCACCACCTTCCCCTGTACCCTGCCGGTGCTGCTTCCGCTGGCCCCTCCTCATCCCGCGCGCCCCATGACCCTCACGCGCGCCCCATCCTCCCCCACTGCCCCCTCCCGCTCCCCTTCCTCGACCTCCTCCCTCCCCGTGAAGATGGGGTCTAGGGCTCTGGTCAAGGCAACGCAGATCGATCCGGCTCGAAATAAGTGTCTTCCTCGTGGGGGACGCAGGGCACGGCGCAGACCTCGGCGCCCGCCGGAGCGCCGATCGCAGGCCCAGGTCGGGGGATCGGGAGGCGATCGACTTGGGGATGGAGAAGGGGGGGCAGGAGGAAGGAGGGTTCTGCCACCTGCTCCTGCTTTTCCTCCGCCCACCTGTCCCTGTCCCTCCTTCCTCCCTTCAAATCCCTCCCTGCTCAAATTCCCGTCCCGGGTGGGGTGGCAAAGGAAGAGGGCGGGGCGGGACGGGACTGATTTCCGATGGGACAGGAATGGATGGGACGGGGTGGGAGGCAGAGAAAGAGGGCAGGGGACTGAAGAGGATAGCATGCGGTATACAAGGATGCATGAATACGCGCCAACGCAGCAGAAATCGTGTGGTAGCGGTACGTCACCCACTATAGCATTAAAAGCTCCCTTTTGGCCCCAATCCGGAATTCCACGGCCACAGGGATGTACGTACACGACCCACCCGATGCATTCGACAACGACCGCCGGACAGGGACTGTCCTTTGAAATCCTGCACGGAACCGTCGCCGTTGAAGCCCAGGGGCGCAGGAAAAAGTGGCGACCAATCCGCCTCGCAGCAACCAGGGGGGTGCTGGGTGCCATCTGGGGCCGCGTGGGTCACCGCTCCCTTGTATCCTTCCCGCCAGGGGTCCAAGGCAGCGGTGCAGCTGCACGCCTGCCACCACCCGGGGAGTGCGAGAGATCCCACGGCGGTCTGCGTGGCCTCCCCAGCCCGCGGGACCCCGCGCGGGGCGCAGGAAAGCGGCGACCGCTGCATCCCTGCGAGCACCCGGGGGGGGGGGACGAAGCCTCGTCGCCAGCCGACTGCCTGACCCTCCGAAATCGCCGGAAAAAAAGGGTGCCACTGGCACGCCAACTCGCACGCGGGAAGCCGAGGATCCCGCCCAACATCCCGGAGCCTCCGGCGGCTCCCCCCGCTCCATGTGTCGTACTTCCCGCTCTCCCCGACCCCCATTCAATACGGAACACCCCCCCGGTACCACAATCCGCGCTTCGCGCTGCGCAACAACAGCCTCGTGCCACCCCCCTTGTCTGACCTCCGACTGGTTAAGACAAGCACCGACCGATGATGCCACCATGAGGCACGACGCTAATACTTGACGCCTTGCAGCTTCTGTTGGACGCGCACGCGATCACGGTCGGTGGTTCAAAGATGGGGTCCTGAGGGATGGGGTCCTAAGGACGAGGTTTAGGTCGTGCATGTCCCCCTAGGGGGATAACTTGGACGAGAAATAAAAATATTCAAAACGTATCCCAAAATTGTCAAACAAAAATACTAAACAACATTGTCCTCATCATATATTTTGACAATTTGGGAATATTCCTTCTGTAGAGGGACAGGCCCGACTTAAGAAGAGGTGCTTCAGACAATGCAAATCCTATCTTGGGTGCCTTCCTACCCTTAGGACCCCCTTCCCTCAGGACCCCATCTTGAAACCACCAGACACGAGGCGTGCAACAATCTCTGGCGAACGGTTTCGTTTGTTGCAGCTCGCGCGCGCGCGTGGCGGCCCCTGGAGGGCACCAGCAAGAGAAGTACCCCAGCGTGCGGTCCCCGGGCGGTCCCTGGCAAGTTCTGGGGCGAGGCTCGGGCGGTCGGCGTGACGCATGCCAGAATTCCCGGGGGGCGGTCTCCAGGGCCCCCAGGAGCGCCCCAGGAGCGCCCCGGTAGACCCCACGGGAGCTCCAAGAGGTCACTCGAATCGGCATCCCACGATGGACCCCATAATTTCGCTCCCAAAAAACTCCAAGATAGCCTCCACATTGTCAGACACAGCTCCAAGAAGCCCGCAAGAGGCCAATCATTGATCTTGCCGTGCTGTTTGAAAGATTTTGGCGTTATCGCCTCGTCAATCTTCCAGCTGCCCAAAACGGCCCATGAGGCCTCCCAAGAAACCTCCAACAAAAACCCAGCATGGTCCGAAGAGGGGGAACCCGAATTGAAATTCCGCACCATTTCCTGACACATGGCTCCCTAGACCTAGACCGACAGGAAGCTCCCGAGATGGCACCAAAAAACCTCCTAGAGGTCCCCTGGAGGCCCCCAGAGCCTCCCGAGACACCCCCAAGCGACCCCAATAGCCCCCTAAGAAACTGCCCCCGCGAACGCAAGCAAGTGCCAGCGATGCTACAAAACAGTCCTCCAACACTGCCTCCACAACACCCGTCCCCCAAATGTGGCATCCGAGACTGTTAGAAGGCCCGCAGTAGACCCCGAAGACCCCCCAAAAAAGGCCCGAAGAGGCCAAAAAGGCCCCAAGAGTTCCACTGGAGGCTTCACAAGGCCGCCCAAATACCCCCGTGAGCACGCTGGCAAGTGCCAGCGGTGCTACAAGAGGGGTCGGCGGAGCGAGTGAAACGATCGAATGATCATTGATACTGTCGTCCTCCCCCCCTTTGCCCCTCCTTGCCGTGATTGAGATCATCCTCGCACCGCCTCCCCCTGCACCCTGCCAGTGCTGCTTCCGCTGGCCCCTCTTCATCCCGCGCGCCCCATGACCCTCACGCGCGCCCCATCCTCCCCCACTGCCCCCTCCCACTCCCCTTCCTCGACCTCCTCCCTCCCCGTGAAGATGGGGTCTAGGGCTCTGGTCAAGGCAACGCAGATCGATCCGGCTCGAAAGACGTGTCTTCCTCGTGGGGGACGCAGGGCACGGCGTAGACCTCGGCGCCCGCCGGAACGCCGATCGCAGGCCCGGATCGGGGGATCGGGTGGCGACTCGGGGAGAGCGAAGGGGGGCAGCATGGAGGAGAGTTCTTCCACCCCCTCTTGATTTTGCTCCTTCCACGAATCCCCCCTTCCTTCCTCCCTCCAACTCTCCCCCTAAGTGGCGTGGAAAAGGAAGGGGCGGGGCGGGGCGGGACTGATATCCGATGGGAGAGGAATTGATCGGATGGGGTGGGAGGCAGAAAAGGATGACAGGGGACTGGAAAGGAGAGTATAGTGCATACAAGGATGCATGAATGCACAGCGCTTTAGGGAAGTCGGGAAGTGGCGCAGCATAACTCGTGGGGTAGCGGTACGTCACACCTTGTCACCCCCCAAAAAAACATCGAGACGGCCTCGACATCCTCTTTGGCCTCAATCCGGAATTGCGCAGGGACGCACTCACGACCCACCCGATGCATTTGACAATGACCAACGGACACGAAGTGTCTTCTGAAATTCAGCAGGGAACAATCGCCGTTGACCCCCACGGGCGTAGGAACGTGGCGACAATTCGCCTCGCAGCAACCATTGGGGTGCTGGGTGCCATCTGGGTCTGCGTGGGTCACCGTTCCACTTCACCCCCCCATCGGTTCAGAAAAGTGGCACAGGAACACGCCTGCCAGCACCCAGGGCGTGCGAGATCTCATCTGGGTCCGCGTGGGCCCCCGGCCCGCTGGACCCCGAGGGGCGCAGGAAAGCAGCAGGGCGAGGTCCCACCTGGGCCTGCTGCGTTGCGCCAGTCGACCGGGCCGCCCGAGAGCACGGGAGAAGGGTGACACCTGCACAGGACTTGCACACCTGCCAGCACCAACACCCCCGAGCATCTTGCGACTCCCCACGCCCCATGTGTTGCACCTCCTGGCTCGCCCAGACCCCCTGAAGAGGAAACTCGGGGATGGACAGACCCCCCTTTAGTAGAACGTGGTTTAGTGAAAACGACCTGAGGCCCAAACCTGACGGGCGCAAGCCTGGAACATAGCGGCCGCGGCGCCCTCTCGAGAACCGAAAACGGACAATTCACGAATCGACGTGTCACTGTTGGGGGTTCTGTCCGCCACCGAGAAACGGCCCCCAGGTACCACAGTCCGCGCTTCGCGCTGCGCAGGGACAGGTCGCCCTCTGGCCCAAAGACCGCGGCGCGCGACGCACCTCGCCCAGGTGGCCTCTCTAGTCCACGCGCGCAACGTTCTCGGCTGCGCCCTTTCCATCGGATGTCTTCAAGCGGCCTCAACTGCTCGGGGTCGCGACAGGTTGCGCCACCTCCTCCTCCTCCTCCTCCTCCTCCTCTTCCTCCTCCTGCTCCTCCTCCTCCGCGCGAGCTGCTCAACCTGTGATCGACTGTTCATCTGCTGTGCCACATTCGGAGGCCTCCCAAATGGGATCTGAACAGATGGGGTTGGAGGGTCTCACCGCATAGCCGATACATCGACGATGCATCGCTGATGCATCGGCGATGCATCGGCCATGCACTGGCGACGTCAGCCGTCGGAATGGAGAAGATTGGGCTCCCACGTTGAGCCGCTTTCGCCGATGCATCGCCGATGCATCGGCGGTGCGGCGCGATCCTCCGACCCCATCTACTCAAGAACATTCGACGGGGCTCGCTTGCCCATCGTTCCCCGCAAAACGTACACTGAATTTCTGACGCCTCCCCTTCCGTGACGGGGGGCCGCATCGTACAGAACCGCCCCCATTTGAAACTTCGCGTTATTGCCCCCACCAGCCCATTCAGCAACGATGCCCAGGCGAATTGAATTGATCAGGCGACCGTCTTTTATTGGGCGCGTTTCGACATTGGGCGGAAGGGAAGGGGGGAAGAGGGGGGGGTCTGGCCCCGGACCTCTGCTTAATGCGCCTGTTTGGGACCGTGCGTCCTACGGGGGGAGACTCCACCCGCTCGAAACAGGCGCCAAAAACAGCCAAGGTATACTCCACGGGGGGGGGGAGGAGGGGGGTGCGAGGGCCCACGCCGATCGGCAAAATAATGTATACAAAAACGCTCACCAGGGAAGTGTGGGAGCACGCAGTGCAACAACGAGGGGAGGCAATTTTCAGGCAGAAGACCGGGATCTGCCTGAGCAGCCCGGGGGTCCGCCATAAAAGCCATCGCGAGTCCTTCGGTACTGGAGGAGGAGGAGGAGGAGAAAGAGAGAGGAGGGAGGAGCCTCTTGGCAAACTGCAGCGGCCTTCGTGGGGCCCAGTTGAAACAATGTTCGGGAACAGATTGGTGCCCTGTTGGGTCCCTCTGGGGGGACCTTTGGGCGCCATCTTGGAGCGCAAACAAGGGGGGGTCCTCAACTACGCCCGCTCCCCTTGACCCCGAAAGTCGTTTATTGGATCCCTTTTGGGGCGCTCGGGCGGCCCTCTTGGGACATGGTGCAAATCCAACAGCCCAGCGGAAGCAAAACGGCGAGAAGGCAAGATACACATCTGTTCCTGAGGTTGTGGAAAGGATTAGGGCCTCTTGGGGGCATCCTTGAGGGGCTCCGTTGCTACTTGGGCCCAGTTTGGAGCGGCCTCGGGGCCCCTTCGAACATGTTGGAAACCATCCGGGGCGAGCTTGCGCTACCTTGAACCCTATTGGATACAGTCTCGAACTTCCCTGGGCCGTCTCTGATCTGTTTTCGACAAAAAAAGAAACTCTAGCACCTCGCGGGCCGCCCCGTCTAGACCCAAGGGGGTCTTCCCCTAACTCATCCAGTCGGCGCTCGGGGAGGACGGGACCTTGGTGCCCGTGGCATTCCCGCGCCCCCAGACGGTCCCAAGAGGTCTGCACGACATTCCAAGATGCCTCCACGACGGCCAAAGACCGTTCCTTGGCCCCGACACAACACATGAGGCCCCAAAGACGCCCAACGAGGGCTTCAAGGGGACACCCAAGTGATCCCCAAGGGGCCAAAGCCGTCCCATTCCCATGGGAATACGTTTTGACTTGCTTGGTTTAAGTCGGGCACGTCCCTCTACAAGAGGAAACGTAAACAATAGGTTGGAGACGATTTTTGGAACACGTGTTTTTGACTATGTTGGAGCATGCTTGTAATAATTTGCCGTTTTCCTGCAAGATCACCCTGTCGGGGGACACGCCCGACCTATTGTTTATTGGCATCACATCCGCCTTTCTGCGCTGAGCAGCTGCCAGGTCGGGGCTCTGGACGGGGCCCCGAAGAAACCCAACTCCCAAGGACCCCAAGACGCCCCAAAAACTGGCTTAAGAGGGCCCCCGAGAGGGCCCAGACGTCCCATGCCACCAAAAATCCAGCGTAGGACTAACACGGGGCATCGTCCTTGGTGATCAGTTGGGTCCAAGAGACCCCAAACAGCCCCGAAGAGGCCCCCCCGCGAGGCCCCGAACAGGTCGCCCAAAGGCCCCAAGTACGCCCACGACGCCTCCGGGGGCTGCCGAACAAAAAACTCCTCAGCCAGCGCGGCAAACCATGTTTGGTGTGCGACCAGCACGGCAAACCAATTACACCATGCTGGTCAGGTCTGACGCGTTGGTCTGGTTTGCCGTGCGGGTCTGCCGTGCTGATGAACCACCAACAGACCTCCTTCTCCTCCTTCTCGTTCTCTCTCCCCTTCCTCTCATACATCTTTCACATCCTCCTGCTCCTCGTCCTCCTCCGCCTCCTCCTCCTGCGGTTCCTCGTGCTGTTCTTCCTGCTCTTGCTGTTGTTCCTCTTCCTCCTCCTCCTCCTCTCCTGAATGTTTTCTTCTGCTTGTTACTATTATCGGTCTACTTATCATGCACAGTCCTATTACCATTACTAGTGCTCATATTCTCACTATTACTTTTTAAGTACCATCGGTATCGTTATTAGTGTTGTGTTTATTCGTATTGGTGTTAGTACTATGTTCATTACTACGATTATTATTCGTATTCGTAGTGGTAGTATCGACGGTCTTACTAAGACTGCTACAACTAGTATCGAACGTTTCCCAACTACTAGTATTACTGGTATGATTACTATTCGCTCTCCGAATATGATCATTCGTGACTGTATTCGTAGGGTTACATATTCGCATTCATATGCCTTCTCATATTATTATTATTCTTCTTATTATTGCTATTCTTATGGGTACTACTGTTTTTTGTGTTATCTGGGTATTGCCATTACAATTTCGTTGCGCACTTTTAATACCAATGCAAACATTACGACTCTTGTAACGTATTAAGCGGTTACTATAATTATTAGTATTCCTCTTCTTCTTCCTCTTCTTCATCCTCTGATTCCTCTTCCTCGACCTCCTCCTCCTCCTCCGTCTCCTCCGTCTCCTCCGCCTCCTGCTCCTCCTCCTCTTCCTCCTCCTCCTTCTCCTCTTCCTCCTCGTTCCTCCTCCTCCCCCTCCTCCTCCTCCTGCTCCTCCTCCTCCTCCTCCACCCCCCCTCCGACGGCCCCACGAGTTCTGCGGCCTAGTTTCCCGAAGGGGGGCCTCTCTTGCTCTGCGGGCTCAATACGGCGGGCCCCCGGCGTGCGAGCGGAGCAAGCGCCGGGTGGCGCTGGCCTTACCCAGACTTGGGCGCAGCGCGCGTTGCACGGACCTCGGCGCCCGCCGGAGCGCCGATCGCAGGCCCGGACCGGAGGATCGGGAGGGGACCTCGGAAGGGAGTGGGCGGGGGGCAGGAGGAGGGGCGAAGCGAGCCTTTGAGGGCGGCCGCGCGCGGGGCTGGGAGTGGAAGCGGGGGCGCCGCTCATTCTGTCGAGAGTGTGGATGAGTGCGCCCTGTCACCCAACCCCCCTCTTTCCGTTTGGGGAGGGGCTCGCCACTACTTACTATTGATAAACACTCCTTCCCCCACTCGACTGGCCGCCGGCGATCATCTTGCATGTCCACACGCTATACACCGATCAAAACACAACGCATCTTGCCCGACGTGTGCTGTCACGCGCGCTGGCGCACCTGGCGCACCGGGGGCACTCTGCCCCCGTCGCGCACCTGACGCACGCGGCGGAAGTGATGCATCTGGCAAACTAAGCGCGCCTGGCACGCGTGGGCCCCTAGGACACCTGGCGCACCCGAGGTGCGTGCCGAACCTGGCACGCGTGGCGCACCTGGCTTCTGCGAGCGGGTCTACAACTACGCCATGTGAGTGCTATTCTCCTCTCACCCCCGAATGTCCTGAGAGTGTTCGTCCCCCCTCCGCGTCCTATTTTTAAACGCAGGATTTGATCGAACTCGCTTCCCAGACTTGTTTGACAATCCGATTGCTTACAGTTGTTCAAAAATTGTGCTCTCGCTGCAGCGGGGGCCTCATTTTGGGATCGAGCTGTGCTCCCGTCGTTCAGAATGGCGTTCCCGCCCCTGCGCGGACCACTTTTCTGGATCCCACAGGTCTCGCAGGTCCCACAGGTCTCGCAAGCCGCCGAAGTCCCACAGGACCCACAAGTGCCGCATGTGGTCCCACAGGTCCCACAGGCACCACGGGTCTGAGAGGTCCCACAGGTCCCACAGGTGTCGCAAGTCTCGCATGCCGTACAGATCCAACAGCTCTGACAGGCCCCGCAGGTCCCAAAGGTCCGAGAGGTGTCGCATGCCTCACAGGTCCCACCGAGTTCCCTCAGGCCCCACAGGTCCCGCAGGTCCCGCCGATGCCACGGGCCCCACAGGTCTCGCAGGTCGCAGAAATCCCACAGTTCCCACAGGTCCCACATGTCCTACAGCTTCCACAGGTCCCACAGGTGTCGCAGGTCTCACGAGCCCCACAGGCCACAGCGGTCCTCCAGGTCGCACAGGTCTCACAAGTTTCTCTTTTCCCTTTGGCGCATAATATGGTACAGTCTCTTGTGGAGTTCCAGGTCGGCTATGACACACGTCCGCGGATAGAGAACACATCAGCGCGATATGAAATAATGGAAGGGAGAGATAGGGTGTCAGATATGGCCCCTACCACCTCTCCTCTCCCCCTCTGGGAATTTGACCCCTCCCCCTACCACCTCCTGGATCTGGAGGGGGGGCGCGATGGGCTAGAGCGTCCAAAATCCAAGACGGCTCCAAGAGGCCACGGAGCCTCCCAAGGACCCCTTGAAGGCAACACCGTTCAAACACTTCGACTTCTATTCAGTGACGGTTGGTTTCTCGAGCTTTCGCTTCCGATGGTCCCGAAGCCTCTAGATTGTTTCAGTGCCGCCCAAAAGAGACCCAGGTCCTCCTCCTCCTCCTCCTCCTCCGCCCTCCTCCTCCGCCCTCCTCCTTCTCCTCCTCCTCCTCCTCCTCCTCCTCCTCTTCCTCCTCCGCCCTCCTCCTCCTCCTCCTCCTCCTCCTCCTCCTCCTCCTCCTCCTCCAGGGGCCCAGAAGGTGCCCAATAATACGCCCCCAACTAACAGCGCCCGATAGCGCCCCCACGAGCGACCGAAGAGGCTCCAGTGGGGCAGTCCTCATCGGCGCCGCCCCACTTTTGGTCGGGGCCCTCCAAAATTGCCTAAATTTGAGGGATGAAAAAAAACGACCCTACCCTGGGTTACAAGTGAGCGGTCTGTAAACCTCCTGGGACCCCCCAAAGCCTAGAGCCGCCAGGACGCGGCACATCACGCAGGGTTTACCCTGTCAGCCCACAGGAGTTTCAGCGCACAGCGCCTCGAAAACCAGGGTAGGGGCGTTTTTTTTTTCTGCCCTTGATAAATAGGGTTCGAACGGTCCCAAGGTGGGCATGATACGCACAGGATTTTGGGACCTCTTGGTGTTCGCCCCACAATGACAAGGGCAATGTCGGCACGGCAAGTTGCTCCCGCTGGTTTGTCAATCGCGAATCCTCAGCGCTCACGAGGAAACGATTCACAATGAATTGCAAAAGGTCCTGGCCCCTTAGGAAGCGTTCCCCCTTACACAACGAGGGATACACGCTCCCAAGGCCAGTCTCTCGCTTTATATAGGAACACGTTAGAAATTGCCTCAAGCTCGCGTCAATTTTGAAAGACACTACACATGGCCCAGATGGCCGAAGTCGGGGCCAAGGCACCCTCCAACATGTTTCCTACAGGCCCGAGGTGGCCACGAACCTTCACGAAAATATCATCGAGACGCCATAATGTGTCGAAACAGACGGGAGATCGCCAACGAATGTTTTCCCGGTGGCCAGGGCATGCTCCCCCTCCTGCTCCTCTCTCTCCTCCTCTTCCTCCTCCTCCTCATTTTCCTCCTCCTCTTCGTCCTACTCGTCCCCGCACTTCGCCTCGTCATCGTTGACCCGTCATCGTTGACCCACTCCGGCCATTGATTGCGTCGTCGTCGTCGTCGTCGTCGTCGTCGTCATTGTCGTCGTCGTCATGGTCGTCGTCGGCGTCGTCCCTCTCCTCCCCCATCCCCCCCCACCTCATTCTCCTCCTCCTCCTCCTCCTCCTCCCCCTCCCCCTCCTCCTCCTCCTCCTCCTCCTCCTCCTCCTCCTCCTCCTCCTCCTCCCCTGAGCCCATCCCCCCTCTCTCGCTGCACCCGCTGAACAAAACCACACCGACGGCGAGCCGGGACGCCGCGCCGCTCCCCAGACGTCCGGCGCCGGGATGTCTGATCGGGGCACGGGCAGGGTCCGAGGTCGGCCATTGCCGCCCGAGCGGAATCGCCCGAAGCACGGCGGATCCGAGGTCAGGGTCTCTCTCCTCCTCCTCCTCCTCCTCCTCCTCCTCCTCCTCCTCCTCCTCCCTCCTCCTCCTCTCTCCTCCTCCTCCTCCTCCTCCTCCTCCTCCCTCCTCCCTCCTCCTCCTCCTCCTCCTCCTCCTCCTCCTCCTCCCCCTCCTCCTCCCCGCCACGTCCTCTTCTGCCTTCTGCCTGCTCCTCTTCTGCCTTCTCCTCGCCCTCGGCCTCTCTGTCGGGACGCTGGGCCCCGAGAGGCCGAAAACCATGAAAAACCTTCGTCCCGATTTTTGTTCGAGACACCCGGCCCCGAGAGGCCGAAATGAATGAACCAAAACCTTCGTCACGATTTTTGTTCCGAGGCACCAGGCCACGAGAGGCCGAAAACTATGAAAAACCTTTGTCCAAATTTTGTTCGAGACGCCAGCTGACGGGGTCTCTTCGGCGGCGAGCGAGGGGGGAAGTGAGGAGGAGGAAGCCGTCTTCAAAGGCCACGGGGCTTCTCAGAGGCCCTCTAGCCTTCTAAGAGAAGTGTTCTGTGTCTCTGGGGAAGGCTTCACTAGAAAAATTCTCAGAGGGCCCGGGGACTTCCGAGCCTTCTAAGACACGCCCCTTCTCACTTCCCCCCTTCGGCCACACGCAAGAGTGGTCCTGGATAATTGCGAGTGATCTTGGTGCGCGGCTTAACCGGGGGACGCGGGGTGGCCGCCAAACCTAGGCGCGCAAGCCGCCGCTACCGCTTCGCGCTCAACGATCGGGGGACCACACTGGGCCGCACAAAGGTCACCTCGAGGAAGGGCCACTCTTACGTACAGCTGTCGGCGACTCTGAAGGGCGTGGTTTGCAGCGGGTGTGGTTTGCAACTGGCACCCTGGGGGGCGGGCGAGGACCTCGACAGGGCTCTCCGCCGCGACCCGAGGAGGCTCGACGAGGACAGTGTCGTGCCCCCCAGGCCCCCAACGGTGTCGATCCCAAACCACATCCCAGCGTGACCATATCCTTTGCAGTCGCGGAGCGTGGGCTCGCCGTGGGTCTCTGGCGAGGGGCCCGGGCCGGGCGGCGAGCGTCCTGCTGCGTGCGGCCCTGCGGCCGCGGTGGTCCGCCCGGCAGCGGCCCGCGGCCCGGCTGGGCGCCGCCAGCGGCAACTGGCAATGCGCCGCCGGAACCTCTGGCCTCTGGTGGTAGTCTACCTTTGAATCAAAATCATCGTCATCATCAGCATCATCTTCATCAGCATCATCATCATCATCATCATCATCAGCATTATCATCATTAGCATCATCATCGTCATCATCATCATCAACCACATCATCACCATCACCATCATCATCGTCATCATCAGCATCATCTGCATCATCATCGGCATCAGCATCCTCATCATCACCATCACCATCACCATCATCATAAGCATAACCAACATCATGATGCTGATGATGATCATCATCATCATCTTTACCATCATCTTATCATCACACTCATCATCATCACCATCATCAACATTATCATCATGCATCCTCATCAGTGTCATCATCATCGTCCCCTTCATCATCCTCATCCTCATCCTCATCATCATCACCCACATCCTCACCCTCACTCTCATCCTCTCCCTTACCGTCCTCATCATCATCCTCATGCTCCTCCTCCTCCTCCTCCTACCCATCATCATCATCATCATCATCAGCATCATCATCATCAGCATCATCATCACCACCATCATCATCATCCTCATCCTCATCCTCATCCTCATTCTTAACATCATCCTCCTCATCCTCATCCTTATCCCCATCCTTATCCTCCTTATCCTCCTCATCATCAGCAGCATCAGCAGCAGCATCGTTATTAGCATCATCCTCATCCTCATCGTCATCGTCATCGTTATCATCATGATCATCATCATTTCCAAACTCGTCCTCGTCCTTATCATCAGCAGCATCATAATCAACATCAGCATCAGTGTCATCAACATCGCCATCAACATCATCATCATCAACATAATCATCATCATCATCATCATCATCATCATCATCATCATCACCATTACCATTATCATCACCATTGCTATCACCACCACGAACACCATCACCACATCGATCACTATCATCACCATCATCATCACCATCGTCAACATCACCATCAACATCAACATTAACACCAACATCATCACATCATCATCATCATCATCATCATCACCATCGCCACCGCCATCACCATCATCATGCTTGTCATCATCATCAACATCATCACCATCGTCATCATCATCACCACCATCGTCATCATCGTCATCGTCGCCGGAGCCTTTGGCGGGCGTCCTCATGGCTTCGGATCCGCGGTGCCCAGACCCCGTCGAGTCATGATAAAATCAGGACGGGATGTTTCTTTCCATATTTTCGGTCTCCAGGGGACCTTACTCTGCCGTTACTAAAGTTTTTGACCATTCTTGCAAATCCCAAAGCCGGACCTGCGGCCAGCGCGCCCTCGGGCAAAACCGAACGACGGACATATGCCCATGCAGATCTGAAGCCGCTCACCCTCATTAAACACAGGCGGAGCAATTTTCGGAGGACGCGGAGTGTGTTTTCTTCAGCTAAAACACAACGCGGAGTAAGTTCAAGAAGAACGCGGAGTAAATTAATCCACGTCCAAAAACGTGCGGAGCAAGTTTGTACACCACGATAAATCTATAATACTAAGGAGAAACGGTGTGGGCGGGATCCGAAACCTACTCCGCGACAGGCGGATGCCATGTTGTAGGATTCTACGGGGGGAGGGGGGTCCGTCGACGAAATGGTCAAAACGTTGGTAACGGCATTGTATACCAGACCTCGGGGCCGTCAAGAGACGGGACGAGAAGCTGGTGCCAGGGACAGCGTCGAGACCTTCGGGGTCGACGTTCTGAAAAATCATGACGTCGGGGCTCTGGGCCTGCCTTTGGCTCCGCCACACTGCGGTGGACTTCCAACTTAAGATTCTGTCGGACATGCGCCCCAAGCGATGCGCGATACGACAACAAAGGTCGGTGGCGAGCCCAGGGGGGTCTCAGAAGGATCGGAAGTTCCCCGGCCTGCTGATCAGTTTCCTGAGCCTTCCCCGAAAACACAGAAAACTTCTCAGAAGGCCAGAGCGCTTCTGAGACGCCCCGCCGCCTTCTGAGAAGGCATTCTCCTTCTCGCTTCCCCCCTTCGCTCCCCGCCGAAGGGGGGGCGGGCTTCCCGAAGTACCGCGGATCCGAAGACAGGTCGTATGGGGCTCTCCCCAGGCCTCCGGCGTCTCAGGAACCCCTGAGATCTCGGCGCAGCGCGTTTTTCCGGACCTCCGTCGGTATGGATTTGTTCAGTCGCGGCATTCTTTCGGGGGTTGCTGCATGGGCCCCTGGCCCAAGGTGCCCCCCAGCTGTTCGCTTAAGTTTGTCACCTCTGGGGCCCTCTGGGCCTCGTGAGGGGTGCTTTGGAGGCCGTGGGGGCCTCCTTGGAAATCCTGGGGGCACCTTGGGTCAAAGGCACTTCTAGCAACACCCGATTCTTGCTTCCCGGTGATCCGGACGTTGCATTTTTTCGCACCGTGCGTCTTCGCCCGGTTACGGGCCCTGCTCCCTGCGCTTAAGACCACCGCGCTGTGGTTAAATTGTTCGACGACATGCACCCCAAACGAGACGAAGAATGACGGCGGATCTTTCCGCCTCAGGAAAGCAAAGCGGGTACTTCCGCAAAGGTATGGCGGAAACAGCGACGGCAAAGTAGGGCGTACATCGACGTCAAAGAATCTTGAAACGTAGGGCGGACGGTTTCGCCCTGCTTGCGACATCGCCTGAGGGACGGCGGCTCCGAAGTCGCGGTCGTCGGGCGATCTCCACGTGCCTCCGACGTGTCGAGAAGCCGTGAGATGCGGGCGTGGCGATTCTTTCGCGAGCGGCGATCCTCGCACGGTGTCGGGCCCCGGGGCCAGCACAGATCGCTCCGTCACGAAACAGGCCGCAGCAAGCTGGGGTCTCGGGCTGCGGTCGTGTTTTTTTGGTGTGGTGGTGGCCCTTCCAGCTTGTTCGCGACGTCGGAGCTCAGGCAACCGGATGAAGAGTTGTTTCTCAGCAGTCGTAGGGGCAAAACAAACCTACCTCGCTTTTGACCACCCTCGCTTCCAAGAGATACCAAGCGAAGCCAAACCACGGCCTGTACTGGTCAGGCGGCTTGACGAGGAGGCGCGTGGTATGACTTGGTTTTGCCTGGAAGCGAAAGCGGGGTAGGTAATTCACGCTCTGAAATCGGCCCGTGGGAATCCTCGCCGAGCCCTGAGGCTGCCAACCAAGGATCCCTCCAGCAAGACACCCCCGTAGCAGCAAGGCGGACGAGGCGGGTCGAGGAGCAGGAGAAGCCATGGCGGGGAAGCCCTGATGAAAAAAACAGATGCAACCAAATGCCCTGGGTGAAAGCACGGCCAAATGCGCCGCCATTTTTCACCTGAGATCGCGGCCGTCTGGACCTCTGTGGGCCCCGGAAACAGCAGGGCCGTTGTTTCACCGTTTCCAAAAAGATGTCCCTTGAAAATGGAAACGGCGAAAAAACGGCGACCGGAAACGGCAAAAAAACGGCTCCAGGGTTGGAACCGGAGCCGGAACCAGTCAAACAACGGCGACGGAACCGGTAAAAAAACGGCGTTGGAACCAGCAAAAAAAGGCAAAACGGAACCGGTAAAATAACGGCCCTGTCGTTTCCAGGGCCCACTAAGGTCTGGACCAACAGTGCAGCCCGCACTGAGGCGAGAGCACGGCTCCGAAAGTCAGCAATGAAAACGCGTCAGGCGGAACGGCTGCCGGACCGCGCGGTCTACAGCTCCCCCCCCCCTGTGTGACTCTACATCCATTAAAACCCTCTGGCGACACGCAATTCGGGTTCTCAAGAGGAGGAGGAGGAGGAGGAGGAGGAGGAGGAGGAGGAGGAGGAGGAGGAGGAGGAGGAGGAGGAGGAGGAGGAGGAGCAGGAGGAGGAGGAGGAGGAAGAGGAGGAGGACCAGTGTAAACCCAAGAAACATCAACGATGTTGTGCTTAATCCTCCTTATAAACTCACACCTCATAAGCCCCTAAAGCGGTTCACTTCCACTGAGGGAACTGCCTCGTTGGAAAACTACCATTTGAAGACCCTGGGGCATGCCACCTCTCGGGATTCCAACGCCACGGATCAACCTGACTGCGTCTTGACGATCCTGAATCGTGCAAAAACGCTGTTCCTGGCACTTCAACACCGCGAATCAACGTAACTGTTGCGCCCTCATAATCATGAAACGTTGAGTAGCACACCTTCTCGGACGCTGATCATGGGAATCCGTGAAACTCTTGCGAACTGCTAAAGAGGAGTATGCGCGGCGCTCAAGCGACCCACATTTTGACAACGGACCGCCCCCAAGCTCCTGCAATTTGTTTAAACGAATGCACGCGTCGCTACGGCGAGGGCCTCATTTTGACAACGGGCCACCTTCGACCCGTGAAGCTCCTGCACAGAGTAAGAGCGAATGTGCACGGCGTCGAAAGCGAGAGCCACGTCTCGAAAACGACCAGCCCTCCATCTGTGAAGCGGCTGTCAGTCCTTAAGCTGCCGGCTCCTACGTGGTGAAGAAGTCTCAAGCGAAACGCCCCTGACCCGCCCAAAAAACTTGCCTCGGGGTGCGACATGGAGGCACGATTTAAAAGGAAAAGGAATGCAGGAAACGGAAGAAGAGGAGAATGAGGATGAGGATGAGGATGAGAATGAGGATGGGGATGATGATGATGATGAGGAGGAGGAGGAGGAGGAGGAGGAGGAGGAGGAGGGTACAATCAGCGGAGACAGTGTGGCACCTTTCCTCTCCTGGACGCTGCTCGGCGAGACGGTCCGAGCCGAAAGCTGCGAGCACCGTGTGGGCGTCCGACTCGCCCGAGCTTGAAAGGAAGTAGCAGCAGCTACGGCAGGGCATGCTTGCACACGCTCGAAGGGACCTGGAAGGATAGGATACGACTGGTTCGCAATCTCTGAAGAGAGAAAGGGGGGGGAGGAGGAGGAAGAGGAGGACCATCACATGCTAATGAGGAAGGCTAGGGTTAGGCCGACCCGACCCTAACCGAAACCTGAGGGTTACACCCGCTCTCCCCTTATGCACTCTTTCGTCCCTACGTCGCCCCTCCTTCCATGAGGAGCTGGGCCGCAGGAGTTGGCAGGGAAAGCCGGGGGCGGGCCTTCATACTGCTCTTGGGACGACGGCCGCCTGCCAGGAGGGACCACGCACCTTGGGAGAACTTACTTTGGAAGCGCTCCTTGCATTCACCTTTGAATCCTTTTGAGGTTGCTTTCCGTATAGCGGCCGCACCTCTTACAAACGACTAGGAAGGACTCGACATCAAGGTAATCGCATGTCATTAAATGGTGCCTCTTGGTTTCCCGAATTAGCTTGGACAACATGGCTGAATTACCTGGGCATGCTTCTCGCATGCGAATCTTACGGGTACTGTCAGTGCGGGCGCGGGTGTGACACGTTAGGCACAGCCAATGGCTATTTAGCCATGCCCACTGATGCCTGACCACGCCCTGGGGGTTACGGCACGCACGAGCACGCCGAGGCTGACCCACAGGGAGCGGGGGTGGTGCAGTCCACTGGCTGACTGCTCCCGCTGCCCCAACAGGGGGGCTGAGGCTCTGGGAGGGCTTCTCGAAGGCCTTCTTGCCCGCCTTCGGGGCGAGAGGGGCCCACAGGGAGAGCGCCTCAGCAGCATACTTCACAAACCTCTGAACACGACTGCGGCATTCTTTATAACACTCGATTTCCACCTGGGACGGGGCGGGGATTCCGGCGGCAGCTTGTTTGGCCACCTTGTCCGCCCAGTCGTTTCCTTTAGCAACAAACCAGTCCCTCGAGCCTGCCTCCAGGGTCGACAGATCCTGGTGGGCCTTGACTTTCCCGATCTCGAGGGGCGCACAACAGCTCTGGGTCCTGGCCAAAACCGAAACGCCAGGCTCTGACGCACCGAAAGGATACCCTTGAAATCCGTCCACGCTTTGGTGACTCTGGGGCAGGAAGCTGCAACTAAAAACCCCAGGTGTTCGGCAGCAGGCGACGTGGGGGGAAGGCTGGCCCCCATGTGCTTGCCTAGAGCTTTGGCCAGGCGTTGCTGGACTTCAGCAGACGAGCCCAGCACCGCAGCCTTGTGCAAGGCGACCGAGCAGTCGAGGTCCTCCTCGATTAAATCTAGCATGCTGTCGGAGGCCTGCGCCAGGTCCGACACCAACATGCGAACGCTTGTATTGTTGCTTGTCAACAGGAGGAGGAGGAGGAGGAGGAGGAGGAGGAGGAGGAAGAGGAGGAGGAGGACGACCCAACCTCGGGGTGGGAGGACAAAAGCTCTACCACACATCACAACAGGGGCTACCTCACTCCTCTCCGACTCCAGCTTCAAAGGGTCGCCCACGACAGCGCAGCGGCAGCAGCGCAGCTAGCAGAGGCACTCAGGTCTGCCTCATAATCTAGGCCGTAGACTCTGGTGGAGAAGAAAGTGGTGTCAGCAATCATTTGCACGGGCTGCGCCTCCGAGCGGCGAGACACATGTAGGGTCCACTATGCATGTGCGATGTCCGAGAGAGCAGCGAAGTAGGACTGATCTGCGTCAGCCGTTGCCGATCCTGTCGAAATAGATGGACTCGTAGCCGTGGACTTCGTTTAGCTGAGGCTTGGATCCGAACCCCAATCATCACCAACCTGCAACACCGCCGACGACTTCCAAATCTCGTAGCACAGAATGCAGACGACAAGACCACCGAATGCACATATTATTCTTTCGATTATCGCGCCAAGCGCTGCGAACCTCGAAAACGGAGGGGGGGAAGCTGACCCGTAGTAGCAGGGCGGTATGCCGCCAAAATGCTGGAAACCCGTGTACGCCCAACTGCCATCTAAGCACTGGTACTGACCACTGCAGTGAGCTTGGAAACACGTCGCAGGGGAGGTATTCGGAGGGGGGGTGGACAAAAGGGGACTACGTAGGAGAGCACAACGCCATGGATCTGAGCCAATCCTCGGTGAAACTCCACCACGCACCATTTCGAGACGCCGCGGCTGGAGGCCTCTCCGCTCGAAACTCGATGTGGATCTTGGCCGGGTGTTACTCGGACCCGCGTGGCGCGTCACTGCGCGGCTCGCTCGATGCTTGAAATTCCTCGGTATAGTTTCGCCCGCGCCAAACGATGCAATCATCAACCTGGCCCGCTCCTTCGCCTCGCTGCCCCTTGGAAGTGCGCAATCGGCCGGGAAGTGAGTGGCGCTCTCCTTGGACAGGTCCGCCGGGATGGCTGCTGAGCCCGCCAGGCTCTGGAGCCAGGCCTTTGCCGCCGCGCGCAAGGCGCCGGGCGCGGCGCGCGGCGGCGGCGGCGGGGACGTCGCTGGAATGGCTCCGCCCGGCGCCGCGGCACCTGGGCGGCCGCCGCCGGGGGCGGTGCTCGGAGGGGCCGCCGCCGACTGCGGCCAGATCTTTGCCGCGTGCTCCTCGGAGCTGGACTGCATGGCCTCCGCGAGGGCCCTGCCCTGGGCCCTCAACTGCCCCCCGTTCTTCGCCTGGCGCGCCCCCATCCGAGGAGTTCGCGTGCTCGAGCGCCCCCCTGGGCCTGGCGCGCTCGACCTCTCTCCACCTCGCTGCCTCGTCGCTCGGGCCCGAGGTCGGGCTGCGAGGCCGACTTCGATCGCGGCGATCATCTCGGCCCTCGCGACCGCTCCCCCAGCGGTGGCCCCAGCCGCGGCGATCGCCGCGTTTGCCCCGGCCACGGCGGTCGTCGCGTCATCGTGACTGTGTCTGGGATATCCTCTGCATCCACAATGACCTTTGCCACCTTCGCCGCAGCTGCTGCCCGTGTTCGGGGGCCCCGCCGTCTGGCGCGAGGCAGGTGGATTCAGCGATCGGATCCGCGATCTGATGCAGCAGCGCGCTTCTTGGACCTCCAGGCTCCGCGGAGACCGATGAATGAGTGCGCGTAGAAGGTGGCGGCTAGCCGGGGGGGGGGGGCATCTCGGGGAGGAGGTCAAGTAGCCAGCGGGAGGCGCGCAAACTTGCAAGCCTCATGGATCGAACCCGCGACGCCGAGCAGGGGCCAGCCGCCCTGTCATTTTTATAAGCCTACCGCGAAATCTTCTCATCATCCAAGAATGTTTTAAGAACACAAACCATGTTCTTAGAACATGAGAGCGACGTGCTAAAACAAGACCGCCCCAGCCAGAAACTTTTATTAGAACATTTCATGCAGACCGCAAAAGGGTCGCATCGCATTCTTTGGCAGGCCGAAGAGGCAAGCCAGGGCGTTTCGCCACTGCTTGACGACGTTCGACATGCCGAGAGATTACATAGATCGGCACAGCCGCGAGGAAGAGCCCCAACATGGGTTTGAACCGTTGCCCGCCCACGTGTTTGCGCGCGGTCGTAGACCCGCCAATCGCGGCTGTCGTTCCTGGGGATGATAGTCGCCGCCGGGCCGACTGCGACCGCTTCTAGATTCGACCATGCAGTCGAGGAGAACGATAATGAGAAGGTTGTTGAAAGCTTTACATCGCACGTGGCGGGTATGATATGTGCCGCACATGCTCTGCAATATGATGCACTCAGGCCTGCAATATCATCAGCATACCGACGGAGTGCAGCGTCGCGCGATTCATGGGGCTGTCGCTGCGAAAAGCCTTCGCGAACAAAACGGGATTGATCATGCTTTGCCCGAAACTCCTGCGAACCAGCTAAAACAATGAGCGCCGCCCCAGATGGCGCGCCACCGATTGGAATTCCTTTTCGCTCGGAGATGACCCCAAGACGCCAATCAGGGACACCCTGCAATGAACCGATGGGGCTAAAGAGACATCCGACACAGCTATGCGTTAGTAGCCCGACGGTGCAGCAGACTCAGACATGGCCAAGGGTTTCACGGATGGGCGGGCCCTCGAGCGCCTACGTTTTCGCGCGCGAAGAGCCTCCGACGGCAATGCTGCCTCGGCAGACTGCTTCAGAAATGGCCATGCAGATGCGGCCTGTTGCGTGGCAGTGTTCACATGCTTGACCAGCACCGCATGACAAGGCTGACCTCCGATATCTCGCAACCGCGTCGACGACGCTGCTGTAGAAGGGCTGCGAGTGGGCGAACACGTAAGGAACGGATGCCGTCTGCTGCTAGCCTGATGTCAAGACATTCGCAGTCTGCCTCCGACAACTTCAAGAACCTCCGAGCTGCGCTCCCAAGAATCCGAAACCCGCGCGCAACAGGTTAACCGACGCGTCGATCACTCTTCTGCAGCGGCTGCGGGCCACCTCCCTGCAAAGCCTATCGCCTGCAATCGAGAAGCACTTCGGCTTTGCGAGTGGGAAGACAATGCGAGGCCGAAGGGTGCGGGGGTATGTGGGAGCTGGGAACGACCGCGGAGCCAGGCAGGAAGACCCGATGCTGCTCTCGCCCGCGCCCATATGCAATCGTCTTCTGCAGACAAATTTGGCCAATGCCTCCACGCTGGGCCCTCTGCGATTGACGAGGGAAGGCATCGAGCCGCATCTGGGCCGTTCGCAGACCAGACGCGGTCAGCACTTTTGTCACCGCCGATGATGACGCACTCATCCGCTTCATGCAGCGCAAAAGGCACGGCTCCAGCTCGCCCCATGCCGGCGGGGGCTCACCCGGCATCGGCCCCGCGAGGCCAGCGTCCTGCTCGGGCCGCGGGGGCCCGGGGCCTGGGGCCGATGCAGCCCGCGAAGAGGAGGGTGAAGTAGACGTCGTGGAGGAGCGCCAGCGTGACGTAGGCGACCGCGTCGCCGAACTTGAACCCTTGCGAAGCCGAGCGATGGCCCAGCTTAGCTGGGTCTGGTGAATCCCAGCGCGCCGGCCCCAGTGGTCGACAATCGGCGCGCATCCAGCCGCCGCAAACTGCGGCATAGACCGACGTGAATGGCGCCAAAGTCCAAGTAGACACCGGAGTCCGTGCTTGAACCGCAAGGAGCGGCACTTACAGGACTGCGCATGCCTGGAAGCTTTAGCGCCTCTAAATGATGCCCAAATCTCGCGCGCATGAAGAACTCGATTGTGCGACTGAAGTAAGTCGGGAGCTAATGTAGCTGGTTGTTGGACGGGCCACCGTGGCGTACGAAAAGGGGTGCGTGGACGAGCAAACCGCGCAAGGAATAAACCGATGCGACAACGTTCCCAAAGCCATAGAGGTCCTACTTCCCTTGCGTCGGCAAAGTGCTGGCGCTGCTGTGCCACGTTGAGATCAGAGACAAGACCCGTGCCTAATGCAACGCTATGTAGGAGATCAGCCATCGCCGTAACCTGTGTCGGGGAACGCTGCGCTGGTACAGTGTCTGGTTGACCCGATTGAAGCCATAGTGACACGCGAACATGTGAAACACGCGGCCGCCTCCACAGTGGATGGCGTCTCCGAGGAATGCGACGGTCACGAAAGCCCTGCAGAGGATGCTCGCCATGACGAGCTTCGTGTCTGGCATCCCGTGAAGGATCTGCTTGGCTACGCGCAAGCTGGAACAGTCGAATCATCATCGCCTCGCAGTGGTAGGCCGCGGCTGATCTCGGAGCGAGCAGCACTGGCGAGACCGCTGAGTCACCGAGGCTCCCTGCGGGGGAGGGCGTGCCCCCCTCAGCTTGGACCCCCCTCTGGGAGACCCGGAGCCACCGGAGGAGCCGCCGCTCCCTCCAGGAAGTGCCGCTCCTCGAGGGAGTGGCCGCCCAAAAGCACTCCACGGGCCTGCCAGGACTCCTCCTCCTCCTCCTCCTCCTCCTCCTCCTCCTCCTCCTCCTCTGTTCCTCCTCCTCCTCCTCCTCCTCCTCCTCCTCTGTTCCTCCTCCTGTGTTCCTCCTCCTGTGTTCTCCTCCTCCTCCTCCTCCTCCTCCTCCTCCTCCTCCTCCTCCTCCTCCTCCTCCTCCTCCCCCTCCTCCTCCTCTCCTCCTCTTCTCCTCCTCTTCTCCTCCTCTTCTCCTCCTCCTCCTCCTCTTTTCCTCCTCCTCCTCCTCCTCCTCCTCCCCCGTCCTCCTCCTCCTCTCCTCCTCCTCCTCCTCCCTCCTCCTCCTCCTCCTCTCCTCCTCCTCCTCCTCCTCCTCCGCCTCCTCCTCCTCCTCCTCCTCCTCCTCCTCCTCCTCCTACTACTCCTCCCCCGACCCCATCGGCTTGGACCCCATCTCATCTGGGAGGCCTAGGTTGGCACTGCCCGAATACCTGGCTCGGCCGCCACAAAACCCACGTCCAGGTCGGCCGCCTGGGCCGCCGCCGGCGCGACGGCGGCGGGGACGAGCGCACAGCGAGACGGACGGGAACGGGGGGGCGATCTTTATTCTTTAGAGTCCTCCTAGATGAGGTCCGAAAAGGAGTCGGAGGATTGCACCGGATCGCCGATGTGTCGCCGATGCATCGGCGATGCATCGACGGTGCAGCGGCGACGTGGGTGATGCACCGGCGACGTCATCGTGGGAAAGTCCGGGCTCCGCATCGAGCCGCTCCGCCGATGCATCGGCGATGCGGGGAGATCTTCCAACCCCATTCACTCCGACCCCATCTGGGAGGCCTCGAAGGGAGAGATCGAATGGATTTCGCTTGGTCGCCAGGGGGCGAACGCACGGCGAGGCGGATGGGAACGGGGGGAGAGAAAACATTCTTCGAGAAGGAGCGTTCTGCCGCATCCTCAAGGGGACCTTGTCCGCCCCGTCGCGGCCCTCTCCGCGTCGAGTCCGTGTCAATTCCATGCTGGCCTCGTCGCATCCGTGTCGAATCCGCGCCGAGCCCGCGTCGGGCACAAGAAAAAGCAAGACCCCCCCAAGGATCCGACGTAAAGGAGGGGTCGGGTGGATTTCGCTCGGTCGCCACGGAACCCGCGCCCAGGTCGGCCGCCTCGGCCGCCGCCGCCGCGGCGACCGAGCCCAGCGCCTCGGCGGTGGGAGGAGCCGCCTCGGCGGCGGGGGCGGCTGCCTTCGCGGCGGCGAACCAGTGCGGGGGGGGAGGAGGAGGGGCGAGGAGGAGGAGGAGGAGGAGGAGGAGGAGGGAGGAGAGGAGGAGGAGGAGGAAAAGAGGAGGAGGAGGAGGAGGAAAAGAGGAGGAGGAGGAGGAGGAAAAAGAGGAGGAGGAGGAGGAAGAGGAGGAGGAGGAGGAGGAAAAAGAGGAGGAGGAGGAGGAGGAGGAAGAGAGAGGAGGGGGAGGAGGAGAGGAGGAGGAGGAGGAGGAGGAGGAGGAGGAGGAGGGAGGAGGAGGAGAGGAGAAGGGGGAGTGAGGAAGGAGGAAGAGGATGAGGAGAGGAGGAGGAGGAGGAGGAGGAGGAGACGAGGGGGGGGGGGGGAGGAGGAGGAGGAGGACATTGCCGTGGAGATTACCTGAGAAGCTCCAGCGCGCTAGCGTCAGCCACACTAAGAAATGACAGCGCGTAAGGCTTCCATTCGCCTTGGTACGGCATTCCTTCGCCCAGGATACATCCTGCAATCAGAAGAACGCCAGCTTCCCAACTTGCCCCCAGTGGGAGGTGCCACAATCAAGTGACGTGCACCTCGTCAGGATCACGACTCACGCAGGTCGCACCTGGGAGGAGCAGAAGAGGGTAACAGGAAGGGCTGCAGAGAGGCAGCAGAAAACCACGCGCGCAGACCTCCTCCCTCACTCACTCACGACGCGCACATGGCGAACCTTCAGGTCCTGACCATTGTCGAGCCGCCCAGATATTGACGCCGCACCGTTGCCGCGCCGCCTCGACGAGCCACCCGAGGTGCACCACTCCCTCGGCCGACCGCTCACCTCCACGCGCGCCACGGAAGGAGACAATGACGGTGGGAAGAATAAGTGAGGATCCGCCCGTGAACCCCACGCACGGGATCCTCGACGCCGCCCGAGCTCTGGTGGCGTACCAGGTGGGCCACCGCAAGGATGTCGCAAACGTGACGACGAGGGAACGCGCCCTTCAATTCCCACGGGCGCCGCGTGCGTGCCGCACCAGCGCACCAGCCCCCGCCCCTGGGCAAAGGAGGTGGACGCGGAAGTGGAGGATGAGGAGGGGGATCGGATAGGATAGGACCGTGGGGCGCCGATCCGTGACAACTCTACTGACTGCAATCTACACTCTGAAAGAGCCTGCCGCAGAAGGGGAGGGGTGGCGTTTGGGTTCTCCGTGCGGAGGGCTATCTTGACACGCCGCCGCGCGCGGATCGGCGCCCGTGTAGGGCCGACACGGGCCTGGCGGCGGGCCCAGCAGGCGCGCAGCCTTGAGGCTGCCGCCCTCGGCACCGCCCCCAGCTACCTGTCTGGGCGGTGCCGCCCCTTTCCCTTGCCTGACGGGCGCGGGCGGGGGAGTGCGATGGCTGGCCCCGCTTCGGGAGCCGAAGGAAAGTACACAGGAGATGGATGAGCAGCAGCAGCAGGCGAGAAGGGAGGAGGCTCAAGGCCAGGAGGAGCAGGGATCGCAGCAGGAAGAAGAGTGAGGGGGGTGGACGCTTCAGCCAGTCCCGAGACCTGCTGCGCAGCCGATTCACTCAGCAACCCTCGGTTCAGGAGCCTCTGAGCGTGGCGACTGGACCTCCAAACAGGGTCCACCCCCAAAGAAACAAAATTGCTGCTTGCACTAGAAGCCTGCTCGACGCTATCTCTTGAACGAGCCTCCAGGTCAGGCGCAAGTCTGGCGGGCCTAGTGGAAGAGAGCCCACGAAGACCTCTGGTGACCCCCATTTCGGAAGCAACTCTAAGTAGCACCTGACCTGGAGTTTCTACAGCAGGGGCCCTCACTGCCTCACAAGATCCTGAAGCCGCTGCCGTCACTGCTACTTCACCAGATCCAGAAGCCTCTGGCTCTCCCTCACGAGAACGCCACGGGGAGCCCCTCCTATCGTTTTCTCTGCGCCCTGCTCCACCAGCGCCTCGCGGATGGCCTTGAGCAGGACCACCCCGTCGTTCGTCGTCGTGTCCAGCAGAAACTGGGTCTTCACCTGCTCGGCCTGCTTGGCGTTCTTGGTCTTGAGCCTCTGCACGCGGCAGTAGCGCACCATCTCGTGGAGCTCGTTCGGCGAGGCGGCCTTCATCACCTTCTGGTCCCAGTAGGTCTTCAGCACCTGGCGGCCAGCCTTCAGCGCGTCCCCCTCGTAGGCCTCGTCCTTGTCCAGGAGTCCGTCGATCAACCCCACGAAGGTTCGGAGAAAGGGGGCGCACATCTTGGGCAGCTCGAGCTGCTCGCCCTTCTTCGCGGGGATGAGGAGGAGGAGGAGGAGGAGGAGGAGGAGGAGGAGGAAGAGGGCAACTGACGCAGGTCGAGGAAGACTCTTTGACTCTGTCTGGGCTGTGCGCCGGAACCCCAAGCGGACACAGCATGATACTATGGAACGCAAGAAGTGACCGTACTCGTCAAGGCGAGCCGCTGCCTGATTCGTCGCGCAGCCCTGTGGGCTTCATCAATGCCCAAGTCTGGCATCTCACAATCGGCAAGCTTTTCCACCATGTGCTCAATGTGAGTGCAAACCGAACTACATGCGGCGAGCTCCGCGCTAGAGCTCGTGGCGCTGCCCACGCCGAAACCGTAGACCATCCAAGGGTACCATTTCGTGCCGAGCTTCACCCATAGAGCCCATGCTGCTGTAGCTGCGCCTTCCCGCCGCCCGCCGTCGAACCTGGCCACAACGTTTGCCTCCGCATGCCCTATCAAGAGCTCCAACGGACTGACGGAGGAGGAGGAGAAGGAATAACGTAGACGATGGAGGCGAGGAGGAAGGAGAGGTGAAGGAGCATAGGAGATGGATGGAGAGGATGGAAGAGGGGGAGGAGGAGGCGAAAGAGGAGGAACGGGATGAGGACGAACAATGGGGGAGAGGCAGTGGAGGAGGAGGAGGAGGAGGAGGAGGAGGAGGGCGACTATCGAGGAAGAGAAGGAGGTGAACAGGAGGTAAGGAGGACGAGGGCGACTATGGAGCGTGGACGATGGAGCAGGGAGGTAAGGAGGTGAAGGAGGAGAGGGAGGAGGATGAGAGGTGAAGGATCGTGGAAGATGGAGGAAGGGAATGGAATCAGGACGAATAGCGGGGAGAGACACTTGAAGAGGGCGAGGAGGGCGACGCATGGAGGAAGTGGAGGAGGAGGAGGAGGAGGATAAGCGTGGACGATGGAGGAAGAAAGCGAGGAAGAGGATAATTAGGATGAGGAGCGTGGAAGATGGAGGAAGGGGAGGGGCATGATGAAGAGGGGGGCGGGGAAGGAGGAACGGGAAATCCGCCGACCCCTTGTGGGTCTCTAGGCGCGTGAGAATATCCTCCCCATAACATAATCCCCCACAAGGGACCCCAAACCGGCTATTTGACCCCCCCTGGCCCAGCGCGACCCCGGACCGAACGCGTCATGGGGGAGCGGAGGGCTCCACAACGGAACGGTCCCAGAAGGTAGCGAAACGCTCCCCAGACGGTCCCGGAGGGCCACGAATCGCCGAAAGATCGCTCCTTGACGCCCACGATGGCCTCCAGACGGCCCCCGAAGCTGCCAACACGCCCCAGAAAGCCGCCAAGATGCGTCCCAAGAGGGCCCCAAGAAACAAAACTCGTCCCATTCCTTTTGCCAAAGGAAAAAAACACTTTTCGCATACTCGCGTTTTCGGCTTTCACAGCGCCCAAAAGGCAAAGAAACATTCAATATCGCTCCCGGACGGCCAAAGGGGCCCCCAAGAGGGGTCAAGGAGTGCCCAAAAACAACCAACGAAGCCCCCAAGACAGCCCAAGAGGGCCCCCAGACGGCTCCAAGAGGGAGTCCAGAGGGCACCTTTTCGAGCCTTCGGCCCCAAGGCGCCCCCAGCCTGCCCAAAGAACGCCCCAAGAGGCCCTGAGGGACCCCCAAGAGAACCTCAAAGGCCTCCAAGAAGCCCCAGGAAGCCCCCAAGAGGCCCCAAAACTTGGCCCAAGATGCCTCGAGGCGGCCGGATATGGCCTGCAGACAAGCCAAGACGCCACCAAAAGGCAACAAAAGAACACCAAGAGGTATGATAACAACAACAAAGCAACAGGAACGATGTCGAGCGCCGTCGGACATGCCTCGTGAAATGCAATCCTAGAGGCGCAATAGTTTCTATAGGGGTCGGCGGATGTGGCGTAAGCCTATAGAGCCCACGTCCGGAAGTGACGTGTTGCCGGAGGCAGGTCGCGCAGCGGAGCGGAAGCCCTAATGCAACAGATCCCGAGCATAATTGCCATGTATCAAATTGTTGCAGAATTGCTACACGTTGCATTGTATTACACCATTATGTATCCCCCCTAACCCCACGCCCAAGGCCACGCCACTTCCGCCGACCAGGGTGGCCCCCCTTACGGTGCCCAAAAAGGCCCACAGACTCAGTCAACATCGACGATTTGGGCCCCTCGGGCCTCTTGGGGGCAAGAGGACCCAAAGACGGCTGAAGATGAGCTCAAGAGGGCCCAAGACGGCCCCGAGGTCCAACATTGTCCCAAGAAAACCCACAATGCCCCCAAGACGGCCCAAGAGGGGCCCAAGAGCGCCCACAAGAGCGCCTCCAAAGCCAAAATCATTGATTTGCCGTTGGTTTTTGTAGGATTTTAGCGTTCTTACCTTGTTCGACTCTCAAACGCCCATGACGGCCCAAGCAGCCTCCAGAATGGCACCAAGACGGCCCAAGAAGCCCCCAAGAGGGCCCCAAGACGGCCCAAGAAGGCTCCAAGACAGCCCAAAGAGGCTCCCAATACGGTCCAAGAGCGCCCCAAGACGGCTCAAGAGGACCCCAAGAGAGCCCCAAGGCTGCCCAAAGAGGCCCCCAAGACGGCCTCCGAAAGGGTCAAACAGCGCAAAAGCGCCCCAAGACGGCCTAAGACGCCCCCAAGAGGCCCCAAGAAGCCCAAAAGAAGCACCCAAGAGGCCCCAAGAAGCCCCCAAGAGGCCCCCCAAAGGCCCCCCAAAGGCTTTCAAAATGCCCCACAACGACTGGACTGCACGTGCTCCGGACGTGCACACCGCGAAGCGAAAGGAATCAAAGGCATTCGTGACCCAAGAGGACCCCCAAGAGCGCCTCCAGAAGCTCGAATCTTTGATTTTCCAATGTTTTTTTTGAAGATTTCAGCGTTCCTCCTATTTCGACTCTCAGAGGTCCAGGACTGCCGAAACAGCCTCCGAAGTGGCCCCCAGACGGCCCAAGAAACGGCCCAAGAGTACCCCAAGACAGTCTCCAAAGGGACCAGACAGCGCAAGAGCGCCCCCAAGACGCCCACACGGGGCTCCGAGAGGCCCCCAAGAGGCCTCCCAGACGCCCCCGCGAGGACCCAAGAGGCCCCAAAGAGGCCTCCAAGGGGCCCCCAAGAAGTTCCCAGAGGCCCGACAACGACTGGACTGTACGTGCTCTGGACGTGCACCCCGCGAAGCGAGAGGAATCAAAGGCATTCGTGAGGTTGATTTTCAAGATCATGATGTCGGTAATCACCGCGCTGAGTTGTTCCAGGAACGAGCGCGAACCACTATCTGAGACGGGCTCAACTATCGCAGGAGCATCGTCAAGAAGGCCTGCCTAAGACCCGCACTCCTCGGACATAAGCTTGTGCAGGTCGTTAATGAGGACATCGGGGGGCCTCTTTGCTGGATGATCGGCCCCAGGGCCTTCTGACTCCACCACAAGAAGAGGGCATCTTGATCGGGTACTCGATCGACTGATCCGCGACATCATTGCCTGTAGCGATATCGGCAGAACAAGCTCCTTCATACAAATCGCGTTGAGCGAATGTGCCACTTCCTTCCTCGCAAGGCGGCTGCACAAGGTCTTCGTTATGCAATGAAAGCCTCATTTGGAAGAATATGCCGATGGTTGATGGCATCACCAAGGTCGTACATCAGGTATAAATGCTAGCCCCCTCCGGATTTCACTGCAGGGGTGGTCGATGCAAAAGGCCCCTCACAGCTCGTAGTATGTGTTGCCTGATTGTAGCGAAAGTTCGTTACACTGAGCGTGATGCGATACTGTGTCCGCATTGTGGCATCCGAAGCAGCATGACTCACAGATTTCCTTCGGGCGTTCTACGATGCGACACGATCCACGATCCCACGAAAGCTTCCAGCACAGCCCCAGCAACCCTGGCTGATGTTGGTGAGGCCGAGGAGGAGGAGGGAGGAGGGCGAACAACGGAGAACGGAGGATGAGAGTAAAGATGAGGCAGATGTGGAGAGAAGGACGGAGGAGCAGGAAGGAACCAAAGAAATGGACGGAAAGAGGTAGGAGGATAGGGAGGGAGGACGTCAGAAAAGAAACCCGAAGCGTCAAGGAAGCGTTCGGCGTGAAAGAGAAGGTTCCATGACGCCGAGGCCTTCCCCAAGAACTGGGCCAGGGCAAGGGCCCCGGAGGCAGAGCAATCTGCGGACACACATAAGGACGTTTGAACAAAGGCAGAAGATCAGGTCGGACAGAATCAGAGGATGGTAAAAAGGATGTGCACGAAGCACTGTCCTGACCCCCACCCCAGCGCTGGAGGCGGCCATCCGTTGGCGGGGCCGAAACCAGCTGCACGCATATAGACATATATGAATAGTTGCATCGACACATCCATACACGCGCACACACATATGTGTATACACATACATACATACATACATACATACATACATACATACATCCACACATACATACGTACACATATATACGTACATACATACATACATACATACATACATACATACATACATACATACATACATATATATACATACATACATACATACATACATACATACAAACATACATACACACATACACACATGCATACATGCATACATATATACATGCATACATGCATACATGCATACATTCATACATGCATACATGCATACATGCATACATGCATACATGCATACATGCACGCACGCACGCATGCATGTATACTTACACACATTACGTGACTCATACATGTACTACATACAAACATACAGACATACGTGCATGCATACCTACACACATCCACCCATACATACATACATACATACATACATACATACATACATACATACATACACATGCATACATACATACATACATACCACAAGCATCCACATCCACGTATATGTTCATGCATTACATAACTATAGATATGAACAAGGTGGTCACGCACATACCTATCTACATGTGCATATCCGACGCCCAGTGGAGGGAATGCACAGACACATCCACGCACGTGCCCGTACATATATTTACATGGATATCTGCATCTACGTACACCTGTCTGTATCTAAAAGTCGGCTGCAAGCCCAGGCAGGCGCGGGCCCTCTCAGGAGGCTCGACGTCCCCTGGCGTTCCGAGAAGTGCCCCAAGCCTTCCCCGAGGACACAGCCATGCCTGTCGGAGGGCGCGAGGGCTTCGGAGAAGTCCAGCCGCCGTCTGAGGAGGCCTCCTCCTCCTCACTTCCTCCCCTCGCCCGCCGCCGATATCAGCCCGCCGTCGCTCGGACGTCCATTCCCCCTGCATGCTTCGTCTTTGTGCGCGCCTCTTCTCGCAAGGTGGCCCGAAAGGCTCCCTGATGGCCCCCGCCGAGAAGAGCTGCGCACGTCCGGGCGATGCCAGGCACCGCTGCGGAGGTCCGAGGGCCTCGGCCCGATCAGCGAGCGCCCCGGGGCGAAGCGCCGCACGAACGCTCCCCGCGCATGCGATGCCTCGACGTCTTCCATCCCGGCCCACGACGGCCCCTCAAACTGGGGCCAAAGACGGGGAACACGAACCCCAAGACGGCCCCAAAATGCCCCAAAAGGGACCGGAGGAGGAGGAGGAGGAGGAGGAGGAGGAGGAGGAGGAGGAGGAGGAGGAGGAGGAGGAGGAGGGGCACGCGAGCCGCGCATCTGGGCCTGCCGCCCCAGGAGGTCGGCGGCGCTCGGGAAGCGCACGACGCTCCAGCACAGCGCCGCCGCGATCCAGGCGGCGGCGGCGGCGAGCCCTCGGCCCCGCCCCGGCAAGGGCGCTGCTCGTCGCACGCGTCCTCCTCGTCGCCACCATCCGCGTCCTCATCCTCGTTCCTGCACCTGTCCTGAGCCGTAGGCTCTCCCAGTTCCTCCTCCTTCTCCTCCTGCCGCGTGTTCCCGCCCCCCCTTTCCCCATCGTTTTGCCCTCATCGGCTCCTTCTTAGGGGAGACCAAGAGGTACAAATACCGCTACTCCCAGGGCCTCTCCAAGGGTGTGTTCTGACCAGGTCTTCGGTGCGTAGCCAGCCATGGCGACGATGGCCTCCCGGGAAGCCCAAACGGCGAAAGCGAGGGATAGGTAGCGGCATTGGTACCTGTTCCTCATGTGACTTCTACAATTACTCAATATGAATATACTCTCCCTCTTCCCCTGATGGCGTCCGGGTGATGGCCGCGCACCCTCCGCGTACTGTTTTTTTACACACAGGATGCCCGGGAAATCCCGGGAAACGACTCTCGCTGAGGCGCCGGCGTCATTTTTTCCCAAAATGCTGCTCTCGTTGAGGCGCCGGCCTCATTTCTGCTCCCGAATCGTTCCGAATCGTGCTCCCGCTGCAGCGTGGGCCTCATTTTCGGATCGGTGTTTGGCCTCCGTCGTTCAGGATGGCGTTCTCGCCCCAGCGCGGGCCTTTTTCTCGCGCGCCCATCCGCCCGCCACCACCGCGCCGCACCGCCACCACCACCACCACCACCACCACCACCACACCACCACCCACCAGCACCACCACCACCACCAGCACCACCACCACCACCACCACCACCACCACCACCACCACCACCACCACCACCACCACCACCACCACACCACCACCACCACCACCACGACAACCACGCACACACGCACGCACGCACGCACGTGCACCACCACCCACTACGCACGCGCGCGCGGAGCCACAGGTCCGCTACGACACGCGTCCGCGGATGGAGAAAATCAGCGCCATGGTAAGGGATGGGAGGGAGGGGTAGGACGTCAGATATGACGCGAGCGCACCTAGCTTGTCCTTCACCTCCTCCTCCTCCTCCTCCTCCTCCTCCCCCCTCCCCCTTCCCTTCCCCTCTCCGCGGCGAGGGGCCGTCCTATGCAGCGCCTGCTCCGGTCGCTGCACTGGCAGGCGCCCCCGGGCGGGGCAGGGCGCGATCCCATGGCGCCAATGAGCACGGGGGGGAGGAGGGGGGGGGGCGGAGAGGGACGACAATGATCATCTGGAAGAGGAGGAGGGAGAGGAGGAGGAGGAGGAGGAGGAGGAGGAGGAGGAGGAGGAGGAGGAGAAGGAGGAGGAGGAGGAGCAGGAGGAGGAGGAGGAGGAACACCGAGGGTAATAATGAGGAAAAGAAAGCGGAGGAGGAGGAGGAGGAGGAGGAGGAATAGGAGGAAGAAGAGGAATAGTCCGACTACTAATAACACGAATAAGAATAACGCGAATAACTCGAACAAGAAAAGCATTACTAATCAGACAAATAAGAACGAGGCGAAGAAGGACACGTGAGGAGGAAGACCGTGGGAGGAGGAGAAAGAAGCAGGAGGAGTCAAGGAGGAGTGACCGTAGCTGGTCGGAGGACTGAAGAAGTGGCGAGGACGATGAAGAGGATGAGGGGGCAGAGAGGAGGGTGAGGGATGAGGAAGCATGGGAGTGGAGCAAGGAGGGGGGATGAGAAAAGCAAGAGAAGAGGGAGGAGAGGCTCGGGCCAGAGGAAATGCGAGCATGACCACGTGCACGGGCTTGTCCTGTTGCCGCTTGCCTTGGCAACTGCATCGTCGCCGCAGTCATCGCTGCCACCGTCGCCATCGCAACCCCGCCGTCATCGTCGTCATTGTCATCGCCTCCGTGTTCGACGTCGCCGTCATTGTCGTCGTCGTAGTCGCCGTCGTCGTCGTCGTCGTCGTCGTCGTCGTCGTCGTCGTCGTCGCCAGCATCGTGCATGGTGGTCGTTGTCCACCTGCTCCTCCTCCTTCTTCAGCTCCCTCTCTGTTTCCCTTTCCCATTCCTCATCCACCTCCTGTTTCCTTGTGCAGGCTATGGAGGCGCACGACCTGAAGCGCTAGTCCCTCTCCTTCTCCTCCTCTTCCTCCTCCCCTCCCCCTATGGTCCTGATTCCTCGTTGTCGAAACACGCTGAGCCGCGTCAGGGTGAATGTATGCTGGCGGTCCCGTATGGGTCGTGTTCCCCACCCTTTTTGTGCTGGCGAGTTGGGCCCTCGTTTTGAATTCGTAGCGTCGTGCGTCTCTTCTGCTCTCCTCTCCTCTCCTTTCCTCTCCTCTCCCCCTCCTCTTCCGGATCCTCCTCTTCCTCCTGTTTTCACAGCCCTCCTGTGATGTCAGCTGGGTACTCGTTTTGAATGCGCAGCGCATCGCTCCACCTCACCTCCTCCCCCTCCTCTCCTCCTCCGCATGTCTATGTCGGCACACCCCTCACGTGCTTCGCGGCCCCACAGGAAGCTCCACTGAAGGCCCAAGCGGCTGCGTTCGCATGGCGGCCCCGCCCCAACCCGGCACATCCCTCACACGGTTCGTGACCCAGTGGGGAGCTCCACTGAAGGCCCTAGCCGCTGTGTTCGCATGGCGGCCCCGCCCCATTTCGTCACACCCATCTCACGTCTTGTAGCCCAACGGGGAGCTCCACCGAAGGCCCCAGTGGCTGCGTTCGTATGGCGGCCCCGCCCCATTTTGGCGCACCCCGCACACGTTTCGTGGGCCCAATAAGGCCATAAGGAGCTCCACCGAAGGCCTCAGGTAATTAGGGCTTCCGTATGTCTTCTAATGCCCCCCCCCTTCGCCACGGAGTGGGGCGTGCATCACCTCCCCTGCCCGAAGCCCCCTGGCGCTCCGATTCCTCCATGGGGCTCTCCGAGGCATACAAGAAGGGCCGCAGAGAGAGGCCCAAGGCGGCCCCAAGACGGCCCATTACCTTGACGACATACCCAACCCTTGCGCAACGCATGG
>CAUYUJ010019709.1:156296-173124 GCA_963575745.1 Prorocentrum cordatum
AGACGAGGAGGAGGTCAAGCGGGGACGACGAGACGAAGACTCAGACTCTGACGGCCCAGGGAAAGGAGGCGGAGGCAGGGAGGAGAACGCCCTGCCAGCACGGGACTGTGCCGCCTGCCTCGCGGGGCTCGCGGCGCTCACTCTGCCGGAGTCGGTCCTGCGTCCGGGCCGTCCAACGCTGACTGCAGGGGGCCTCTCCTGATGCGACTTCGGCGGCGTCCCCTTCATGATTTTCGCTCCCAGCTGGACGAGCGCGGCCAGCACCTCCGTCTGGGTCTCCGTATCTCTGGCTTCGATGAATATCTTCGTCGCACTCTTGTCGCAGGTATAGAACACTCGGCGGTGCTTGACTTGCTGGGCGAGCGAGGCACTCGCGAGCGTCGGGTCTCCCTGCGCCCGATCCACATAGGCCTAGGTGGCCGCTGCATTTGGAGATCCCACTCGATCCCATTGCTGCTGGAGGGCGCCCATGAGCGCGAGCCACATGTGGGGCTGGGGCACCCCCAGCTTTTCCGGTGCCTCCACTGGGTTGCCTGCTCGAATATCCCATGTGTGGTCGCGGCGCAGGCGGGTGGCCTCCTGGACGAAATACTTGCCTGTCAACTGCATCGCCTGGCTGGCAGCGTGGTCCGCCTGAATGTGCGCGTTCATGAACGCCGTGCTCTCGAGCGCCGCTATGCCCTGCATGTTCCTGAGAGTCGCTCGCATCGCGGCTGGCTCCAGTGTTTGGACCATCCCGATGGACATCTGCTGATTCTGGAGCTGCGCGAAGTCCCGTCTCTGCAGGCCGTAGAAGTTGTCCGCCTTGTCGAAAAGCTGGGCCAGGGGATGTGCTGCCCCCTGCTGCGCCCGCTGCCTCTGATGCTGCCGATGTTGGGAGGGATCGACAAGCATGGGCTGCAGGCCGATTTCTCCTGCTCCTCCTCGGAGAAGGGGGGAAGGGGTTGATTTTGTTGCCTCGCGCGAGTCTCGTCTCCGAGGCCGCGGCGGAAGCGGGGGCCCGTTACGGGTGGGTTTGGCCCCCCGTGCCGCCGAGGCCACGGCCACTCAACTGGGCGTTGTTAGAAGTGCCCCCGGCCAAAGATCCCCCCAGGATTTCCAAGGCGGCCCCCGCGAGAACTCTCCATAATCCCAAAGAGACGATCAAAACCGCTTCGGAAGCTACCTTGATCCTCGATCTTCAATTTCCACGAGGAGCTGGTGACCCCTCTGACTTGGGTGCTGTTAGAAGCGCCCCCGGCAAAAGGTGTTCCCACGAATTCCAGGAAGGCCCCCGCGGCCTCCAGAGCACTCCCCGCGAGGCCCAGAGGGCCCAGGGGCGCCAGAGTGGAGCGACAAGCTGGGGGCACGCGCCGCCTCCTGGACAGTTCTCTGCGCTTCCGGGGAAGGCTCAGAAACCTGTCAGAGGGCCGGCGACCCCCCAGCATTCTGAGAAGGCCCACCCCTTCGCCGCCGACAAGAAGAAGGACCAGCAGAGCCCGACATGGCGCGAAGCTGTCGCTCGCACGCAGGAGAAGGAGCAGGCCGATGGGGCACGAGAGGGAGCGGCTGGAGTCGAACGGCGAAAGTGCCTCTTACGATGTTCGCCATGTAGAAGAAGATTGTGTCTGTGGTCACCTTAACGATGAGGTAGATCCAGCACGTGGGGCGAATACAAAGATTGTTGGCGTTGAGTTGGATTGAGCTGCGTGATGTGGATGGCCAGCTCACGCGCTGACCTCATCAATATGGCCCTTTCTTGGAGTGTCGGCGCCTGGGCGAGAATGATCCACCCACTCTTCGACATCGATTTCGGCGCACCGACCCAGAAGAAAGGGCCCATTTCGAACTTGTCACGAAAATACGCTTTCGATTGGATCCAAGGCAGTCCGCCCGTACATGTCTGAACGATGGCCATGCGGCGTTGTGATGACTGGAGGGTCTGCCACTTTGCCGTCTGGTCTCAGATGAGACGACTCGCGACAAGCATTTGCAAAACAATTTCTTGTCGGCATCTGGGAGCCCCCTGGCCGACTTGGCGAAAGCAACGCGAGAAACAACGTGCGGATCCACCTCGTCGATATCATCCGCAGCATTCCTCTCCGGCGCCACCTGCTTGAAACGCCTCGCACTGGCAACTGTCCCCAAAGCGTGCCCCACTATCCCGCGGTGCTACTCCTGCCGTGGCCGCCTCGTTCCAAAGCGCGATGCACCAGGAAGAAAGAACTGAGACAATGCTGCAACAACTCGACGATCATCCATCAGGTTCGCCTCCAGCAAGCAGCCGCGCTGTTCTGGAAATCTCGCGAAGTGCAATCCCATCGCAGCGCGATGTGCCACCGTCGCCGTCTCCACAAAGTGTGACCGCTCGAGCTCCCCATGAACTGCAGTGCCGAGCACGTATAGAGCTGCCCCCGGTCGGGGGTGCAAGTGTACTCTGCGGGCCCACCATCCTCTGCGGCGCCACCATTTGCTCGCTGACCTTACTATTGCGCCATGAGGTCGCCGAGGGAGGTCATCTGGAGGCAGCGCCAACAGTGGCGAAGCCCAGTGCCACAACGGTCTGCTATAACTGACTGCAAGTCTTTGCCTCGCACCCGATCCACCGGGCATTGATCCCAATGTCTCAACTGCTTATGTTTGCCCGCCCGTGCCAGGTAGGATGGAGCACTCAGCGTCGGTTGGTCTCGCCTTGATGCCAATGTTCTCGGCCACTGCTGGTGGATTGTTTCCTGCGCTCGACAGCTGACGCCTCGATGCGTTCTCAACGAACCCGCGTTCCCCGTCGAACGTCTCCGTCGTGGCGAGGTCGCCCTGCGCATGATCTGCGTTCAGGTTCGTCAGCGATCCCTCGTCCATGTGTACCTGGCCACTGTTTGGCTGCCAGGGCGCGAGGACTGCAATCGCGCCTGCTGGCGCCACTGAATCCTCTTGCGGGGGACCCCCTGCTGGATATACTGGTGTCGCATAGTGCCCGCCCACACTGAGGGTCCGAGGTCTTGCCCGATCTGCCACTGCTGTGTAGACCGCCGCGTCAGGAGCATCACCGGCCAGGAGAGCTGCCGCGCAAATCATGGCCAATGAAATCGCACACTTGTGATAGATCCAGCTCCGCACCCGCGTCCGACTGCGTGGCCTCCACAAGCCTCTCTGGAATAGCGTGCGCCACGCTGACACCTCGCTTTTCTGCCCTGTGGTTCTCACGCGGCTGCGGGATTGCCGCTGCGAGCGCAGTGGGCCAGCATCTGGCCGGGATGGATCCGACAGAGCTCGGGCGCATGTCTGACTCTCCCTTCGGGGTGCCCAACGCCCTCCACGGACAGATCTGGTCAAGAAATTCTCTTGGAACTCTGCCATTCTCCTGCGCGCAATATTGGGGCATGGAAACCCATGCTGCATGCAGTTCCAGCACCAACCCTGGGAATAACGGTCTGGTTGCTTCGATCTCGTTGGCCCCCCGTCCAAACCCTGCTGGGCCAGAGGCCTTGGCCAGGATCTGATCAAAGGACTGCGCGGTAGGTACCCGCGCCTGGCCATGCGTGGACTGTAGGAATTGTAATTGAGCCGCGGGCCACATTCACTTGCGCACATCCTCTTCATCTTGTTCACGATGATCAGGCGGGCGCCACTGGGCCATCCATGTCTCGTGCATCTCGTTTGGCCCGAACGGCGCTGATGGTGCCGTCGGTCTGAAGCGCGGCGTCGTTAACTCATGCAAATGTGTGCTCCGCGTCGCGAACCTTTTCTTCCACTTATTCGTCTTCTGCTTGTGGACATTGACATCCCCCGCCGCAGTGCCATTCGACGCTGGGTCCAAGGCGTCGGCACATGTGAGAGGCCCATCTCCAGTGGACTTGAGTAGGTCGTCCAACACGGCCTGCGCATAGTGCTTCAAATTCTTCGCCTCCAGCAGCTCCGACGGGTTCTGCCCGCCGCCAATCCTCGCATGATGTTCGAAACGTTCCGTGCAATCGCATGATCAAAGCGGTGTACTGATCCGGCACCAACTGGCCGCACTGTTGGGGGTGATCCCTTGGCTCTTCCTGCTTGTCGCCCCACTGCCGCATGGCCCTCTCCACTCCGATGGCCACGGCAAATTCAGCGCGGGAATGCCGCGACTTCCACCGTGACGCCGTCGCCTCCGAAGTAAGGGCCATGCCATATCCAGGTGCGCGTTCCAGCGCATACTTCGCCGCGTGGTGGAGTCGCTTTGCTTTTTCTGGTGTATGCCGGCACTTCAATCGAATATTTCAGCAGAGCATGATCAGGTATGCCAGGCAGTAGCTGCATGCCCTCACATCTCGGAGCTGAGCTTGTCAAATGGCCCAACAGGTGCCACGCCTGGTCGGCGCTGTGCCCTGAGCTGCCATTGGTATCGTCTGCTGCGCCAAATGGAATCCAGGTCCCATCGCGGCCGCGCGCGACTCTCGCCAGCTGAGGTCACCCATGGAAATACTGGGTGTCCGTCAGCACCAAAATTAGGAAATATATTGAAAAGACTCGCAGTCCAAGTCATGTGATACTGTTGTGGCGAATAGACAGACATATATGTCGCCTTGCCGTCCTGATGCTGACCACTCTATGTCTAAGACTCGCCTCTTGAATTACCGAGGTACGTCCAAGTTGAGGTCGCCATAGTCCAGCCGTTCCTCCCTGTCGTACTTCGCACATTGCACCAGGCGGAGATGGAGTCGAGCAAGCCACTGACCAACCTGCCCGTTTGGCCTCGGCGATGACCCGCTGCGGCTTCTCCACCTTCGGCCTGGCCTCCTGCGAGGCTACGATGTCCGCCTCATCGTCCTGCATGGAGAACTTCAAGACCTCCCCGAGCCTAGCATTGTTCAGGCTCGTGACATTGAGCGCGAGGAATTTGGCTCTACTTGCGATCAACTGAGCATCGCGATCCTCGCCATCCTCAGCTTCGTCTGCTTCGTCTCCACCTCCGATGAGCGGATCCTCTCCAGTTGTGAATCTTTCTACCGGAACTTGCATAGTGGGGCATTCGTCAGGGACAGCATCAGTCCTTCTAGTAAAACATTCGACAGCGAATGCATCAATACTTGTCACCCTGCTTCGCGGCACCGGGCCCGAGGCGTTCCCTCGCGCGGGGGCTTCCTCGGGGCTCGGGGAGCTTCGCGGCCCTCGGGGCTCAGTCCAGCTCCGCATGGCAAGTTTTTCTTCTAGAGGTGCCCCTCGCGCGGGGGCTTCCGCTGGCGGCGTTCTGGTCGTGGAGCTTTCCACGGGCACTGCCTTGTTTTGAATGCTGATATGTGCCAGTCGCTCTTTCCCACGCCCCCCCGATCGTCGCTCCGCGGCCTCCTCCGCGGCGGGGGGCTCAGGACCACCGCCAACAGGTAGGGGCACAGGTGCAGGTGCTTGGGCTGCGGGGCGTCGCCGCGCGCGCGCGCGCAGCGGCGGCAGGCCCCCCCCTCGACGCCATCGGGGTGACTGTTCGAGGCCTGCGCTCCCTTTGCCAACTGCTTCGCCCTGCTCGCGGCCCGCTGCTCTTCGGACTTGTGCAACGCGGGATTCCCCTTCCACGCGGTGGAGTAGATCGCGGGGGCAATCATTCGCGATGTCCTCATCCTGCAAAAAGAGCGCCATGCCTCTGCCAGGTCACGCTGCCTACCGCGCCCGGCGGACGTGGACGCGGTAGAAGACTGGTGCTAGACGAGCGCAGATGTCTCGCTGTCCTCCAGCACATGACATATTTCATTGCGCATGCATTGAGACTGCTCTGCCAACCACCGTTGGTGAACCTGCCATGCTCGAGCTCGTCCAACTCGAATCTTGGCCGACATGGCTGCGTGTCTGACGTTCTCTCGAACCGCTTCTTTGGACCCACCTGGCGGCGCGCCCCCGCTGGGGCGCCCCCGGAGTCCACGGGTGGGGCATCCCCCACTGCTGCTTGGCACTCCTCATCGAGAACTGCAGAACCCTCCGCTCCAAGTAACCCGCGCGCTTCTGCAACATCCTGCTTTGCCTTCGATGTCTCGGCAGTCGTGGTGCTCGTTGTCGACGCGCCGGGCGGTGACTTAGCTCTCCTCGCCGTGGGGGCCTCCGACGCGCTGGGGCAAACGCTGGACATGCTTCGATCATCCCCCTCGTCCATCTCTGGCACTGCTCTGCAAGATGTAGATGGTGAGGCCCCCCTGTTCCCCCCCGCCAGTGAACGAATCGGGACTTGGCAAGGACCCCCCATCCACGCTTGTCCAACTCAGGCGCGGCGCTTTCTTTGGCCACCAGACAACAACAACGCTTATCCTTTCGCGAGAGTCAAACTTCCATCTTGCACTTGGGTGGGCTGGTATACGAAGTCCACCTGCCTTGCGCTGCATCCACGGCGTTGAACTTCTCGATCGGCGCGTCGGATTTGGGCGCGGTAGCAGTTGCACGCGCGCGCATTGTGTCCGCCATCTTCTCAGGCGTGCTGATGCGCTCACTGTTCTGAGGTGTAGCCCCATGCTTTTTCGCGTCCGCCTGCTGCTCCGCCGCGATACGTGACCTCAATCCTCCCTGGACTTTACCCCTTGGTTCCTTATCCACATCGCTGAATACGCTGGGTTCGGCCCGCGCATTGTTCAATCCAACGCCACAAGCAATGTCGTCGCAATCACCTTCACCTCCCAAGTCTTGCTGCTCCATGTGTCCCTGCCACGGTGTAAACTGTGGTAGACGCGGCATCTTCTGCTTGGGCTCTCCCCCCTTGGGTGCGGATCTCCGCTCGGCGTCGGCCCCTCGCCGCCAGCGGGGTTGGCCACCGGCCCAGGTGGAGGTTGGTCGCGTGGAAGTGCATCGTCATCCACGGCCATGTACTCTGCCTTTGGCGGTAGCCATTGGGCGCCGCGACGCCCCGCGCACTTTGCGCCTTGGGGCCCTTCGGCATCTTGTCCGTCGCACTCCTCGTCGTTCGTGTTGCCGAACTCACAATGGCGCCCGAGGAGAAGCGGCGCGTCTTGTCGCCCTGGGCCCTAGCTGCTGCCAGGCCCCCTTCTGGAAACAATGTCTTTCGCCCAGTGCGTGAGACAGCCGCGGCGTTGCGAAAGGCTCTCTGCACCGCCCGCGCCGTTACTTCATCAGAATGCCATTCTGGTGAAGCCCTCTGCAAGGCCCACTTCGGTAGTAGATCGCATCCTCCGATCTGCTTGTCGCTGAGCACTCCAAGCGGGGGGTCGCCCGACGGGCGGTGCAAGGTGCGCCCGGCGATTTCAGCTCGCTTTCATGATACTCGCCCCCAGTGCTCTGAGTTCGCCCCCCCCCCCTCCTCTTGAACCAGCGCGGTAGAAGAATCAACTTCTGGTGCATGGGAACGCGCCTTAGGGCAACTCGGCCTATCTTCTTGATCTGACTTCGCAATCAGTAAGGTCACAATCTCGGACTCGCAGTTGATCGCATCCCTGGCCCGCGCGATGTGCGCGGTTTTTCTTGCATTCAGAACCGCGCATGGAAACGATGCCGGTGTCTGAGCCGCGCCCCCCCAAAAAAAAAAGAAAAACGCGCACCATCTTCGCTGACATCCTTCGCGCAAGTCAAACGAAGGAGCGTAGTCGGCGTGGGCGTTGGCACGTGCGTCGCGTCGTATTTGACCCCTTCGGGTAAACCTGATCTCTCGGGTGCCTCTCGGCCTGCAGCGATGATCTGGCATGTCGTTGGTTTCGTCCCGACATCTGCGTGGATTAACGCCTCTTCAAGACTGCCCCCTCGGCGAGAACCTCATCGCATACTTCGTGAATGACAAAGGTAGCTAACTCTCCGCAACTAGCTGCCGCCCATGGTCGTGCTGCGCGAAACTCGCCCAAGTGGTTGCAAGCGGTCACAGGCGGCTGCTCATAAGCTCTGTCGGACAAAGCCACTGCTAGCCACAACGGTGATCCCCCCAGTCGGACAGAACCAATCTCGGAGTCAGTTTCTTCATTCTAATATTTGGCCTCGATGCTGGCGATGGCGCATCTGACCTGCTCGGTGGACTAGCAGCTCCGCACGGTTCAAGCAACTGTAGCATGACTTGCTTTTCCCGTTGGAGTGTAGCCCATCTTGTCGATTCTGGCAAATACGCGACGGATCTTTGAACCGACAGGCTTTTTGTTCTCTTGCACCTTCTTCTGCTTCTTGGGCGCAGGCTGCTGCACCTTGAAGCCACTCTCCGACAATCGTCCTTTCGCCTGTGTTGCCGCGCGCAGTCGGTTCACCGTCGCAGTAAGCTGCTCGATCTGGCCACGCATCTGCTCCACTTGATGCCCCCGTCCAAGCTTCGCACGCTGGCCACCTCTCCCTCGACCTCTGCCCACCAGAGGATCCTCACAAATTTGCAATTCGGCAGCGTCATCTCCTCGCATCGCCTCGAAACAGAACGGAACGCCCTCACCCAGGGCGAAGATCTCCACTTCTGCAGCGCTGATCTCCTTCGCCAGGATGGCGCGCTTGTCGCTGTGCTCTGCCTCGATATGGGGAACTGTCCCATCGTTGCCACTGCGGAGGCGCACAGCCTGGATGATGATGCTCACCATGTCGCCCAAAAGCGCCATGTCACTGTCGAGCTCACGCTGACTGCTGCTGCCCCTCTGCGGCCAAGCCACCCCCCTGCCGTGGTCCCGAAGGACGACCCCCAACTCCCCGAACGCCCCAGAGAGATCTCGAGCTGCCGCGGACTGATGCTGCCGGCCGCCGCGACCTTGCCTGCACGGCCCTTCTCCTTCTCCATCGCAGAGAGAGGTTCGCCGATGCACAAATCCAATGGCCAATTGAACCGCTGGATTTTTCCAGACGGTCCCCAGGGGTTCCTCATAGCCTGGCTCCGGCGCAAGCTAATAAACTCGCGCACGACATGACCAAAGTACGCAGCGGCAGCAGGAATGTAAGCACGGACGGGTTGGAGGACAACCGGACCAACATCCGCACTCCGCATTATCAGGAAAACTACCGCCAACGTTCGTACATTATCAAGTTCTCAGTGTCGCAGTGCGCATGAGACCGTGGATCGGCGCCACTGCCAGGCCCATCCTCCCGACCGCGGCCAGCGCCAGAGGGTGAGGGGCCACGCCTGCGGAGGCCTCTGCAATCGTGCCAAACATCCCCTCCGCCACCAAAAGCGTTGCCTTCGTCACCTCCACCATCACCCCAATCAAACCATGCCAGGCTGCCCGTAAGAGACTTGCGGTGCCCAATGTACATAGCCACGACCACTCCTCCATCCAAATACAGGTCCACGAGGAGACTCGCGGTCGACACACGTATCGCTGTGCGCGCCTTCACAATGGTGGGGACCACCCCGTCCAAGCATGCGAGCGTGTCGTGCACCATCCAGTCAAAGGAGGCGGGCGTGTCGTCCAGCATGCCGCGCAATTTCCTGCAGCAGCCTTTGCTGCCCGGCGCCCAACTCTCTTCCTCCTCCTCTTTCTCCTCTTTCTCCTCCTCCTCCTCCTCCTCCTCCTCCTCCTCCTCCTCCTCCTCCTCTTCCTCCTCCCCAGCCTTCGACGGAAACATGCCCGCCTCAAGGAAAGAAATACCTATGCTCCTCCGGCCAACCACTCGAAACATCCATGAACAAACTCGTGCCGTTGCAAGGAAACGGGCGTGAAAGGGTTCTGGCCGCCAAGGGCATCGGCCGAAAATGCTTGATCTGAGGAGGAAGAGGAATACACTAGGAAACGTGATAATTGCTGCCCATCCTCTCGGCACCTCCGTTGCTCATACACCTTCCAGCGTGCAAATGCTTTGGCGAAAACGCCTCAATGTCGCGGCTGGTCGCCTCAGCGAACAAGAAATCAGCTGGGTAAAGTCGCGCTTCCTGACCCATGGTGCCCTTGGTTTTGTTCTGGTGCTATCCACTCCATCCTTCTCGTGCCCCTACCTCTTATGTCCTCTTCTTCCCCCTTCTACGCCCACAATCCCAGCTGTGAGCTGTGCTGCCGCCTCCATAGAGAACGGGGCACTCTGAGAAGAACAGCGGGGTAGCTGGTTCCGCTCTTGCTTGGTGGTTCTCGCCTCCGCCTCGGCCGCGCTCCCAGCTCGAACCAGTGCCCTCGCCTTAGCGCCAGCCGCACTCCAAACACAGACCGACGCTCCCCTGAAATCTGACGTGGCGAATAAGTTGAAACATCGCGAACAAATCGGCTGGATCCACGAACCGCATCTTTGTGCGCCATGTGTCGAGCCGGATCGATATGCGAGGGCCCCAGGGCCCGAAACTGGGCGAAAACGCCCGGCCAAGGGGGGGGGAGGGCAGGGGGAAGGGGGGAGGGCAGGGGGAAGGGGGGAGGGGCAGAACAGAGAGGGCGGGGGGGGGAGGAGGAGGAGGAGGAGGAGGAGGAGGAGGAGGAGGAGGAGGAGGAGGAGGAGGAGGAGGAGGAGGAGGAGGAGGAGGAGGAGGACCAGTGTAAACCCAAGAGTCACCAACGATGTTGGAGTTCACCTCCCTCCAAGCTCCTTCGCAAGCTCCTACAACGGTTCATTTCCATTGAACGAACTGCCTCGTTGGAAAAAAACCGTTTGAAGATCCTGAAGCGCGTCAGAACATTGTTCTCGGGATGTCAACTCCACGCCTGACTGCTGCGTCTTGACGATCCAGAACCGTGCCAGAACGCCACGTTTGAGACTTCAACACCGCGACTCAACATAACTGCTGCGCCCGCATAATCCTGAATCTTCCAAAACGCCATTTCTGGTACGCTGATCATGGAGACCCGTGAAACTTTAGCAACTGTTTCAAAACGAGTGTGCGCGGCGCTAAGGCGAAAACCACATTTTGAAAACGACCTGCCCTCAATCCGTGAAGCTCTTGCGCGGCGCTGGAGCGATAACCACATTTCGAAAACCACCCGCCCTCAATCCGTGAAACTCTTGCAATTTGTTTGAACGAATGTGCGCGGCACTCAGGCGAGAACCACATTTTGAAAACGACCCGCCCTCAATCCGCGAAGCTCTTGCAAATTTTACAATCGAATGCACGCGGTGCTAAGGCGAGAGCCACATTTCGAAAACGACCCCCCTCAATCCAATCCGTGAAGATTTTGCACATGTTTCAAACAAATGTGCGCGGCGCTCAGGCGAGAGCCACATGTCGAAAACGACCCGCCCTCAATACATGTTGTTTCTTTTTTGTTTTGCAAAAAAAAGAAGAAGAGAAAACCGAATGCGCGCGGCGCTAAAACGAGAACCATATTTCGAAAACGACCCACCCTCGATCCGTGAAGCTCTTGCACATAAAAACGATTGCGCGCGGCGCTGAGGCGAGACCCACATTTCGAAAACGATCCGCCCTCAATCCGTGAAGCTCTCGCAATTGGTTTAAAGAAATACGCGCGGCGCTAAAGCAAGAGCCACATTTTGACAACGACACGCCCTCCATCTGTGAAGCTGTTGTCACCTTTTCAAGCTTCAGAGTCATAAGTGGTGAGGAAGTCTCAGGCGAAACGCTTGGCCCGCCCTAAAAACTGGCCTCGGGGTGCGACAGGGAGAAATTATCTATAAGGAGAAGGAATGGGGGAGGAGGAGGAGAGGGAGGAGGAGGAGGAGGAGAGGGAGGAGGAGGAGGAGGAGGAGGAGGAGGAGGAGGAGGAGGAAAGGCCCGACACCAGGATCTCGGGGAACGCCCTCGTTGCCTCCGCCCTGGCCCTGCTCCGAAGGACAGCACCGCGGCCGGCTCCGTCCGTGCCCAGTGTCTCTGCCGGCCGTGCAATCCACGCGTGTACTTAGGCCGGGCATGTCCTCCTACAGGCGGATTTTGGGAGGAATATTATAAGATACTCGAACAAATAACAAACACATCCAAATATAGTAGAACAATCCTCTACCGCATACTATTTTTGATTATTTCCTCCTGTAGAGGGACGTGCCCGCCTTCAGCGTATATTGAGGGTGCACGAGCAAGACGAGGCCAAGACGAAGATAACATCGGGTGAAGATAAGCCGAGAATCTCCGAGATCCGGCGGCTCTGGGGGATGTCTCCGACGCCACGGCCTGGTCAGAGCGTTCCGGGACGCTCTGGGAGCGTTCCGGAACGCTCCGGGAGCGTCCTGGCCCTCCCTCCTCCCTCCTCCCTCTTCCTTCCCCCCTCCTCCCTCCCCCCTCCGCGTGGACACCGTCCGAGCGGGGCGCGGCTGGCGGGAGCGGCCGAGGCAGGGCCGAAGGTTACACCAGCCTGGAACATATCCCTATCCCTGTACCGGGCACCTCCTCCTCACGACGCCAATCTTGGGGATCCCCTCATCTCTTGAGGGCGGATCCCTAAGACTGTCATCGCCTTTTGGCGTGTCAATCTTAGGGATAGGGATACGTTCGAGGCTGGTAAATCCCTATACTGGGCACCTCCTCATCACGACGCCAATCTTAGGCATCCCCTTATTTCTTGAGGGCGCATCCCTAAGACTGTCATCGCCTTTTGGCGTGCCAATCTTAGGGATAGGGATACGTTCGAGGCTGCCTTATTTTTTGAGGGCGGATCCCTAAGATTGTCATCGCCTTTCGGCGTGTCAATCTTGGGGACAGGGATACGTTCGAGGCTGGTAAAGAAGGGCAGGGGCGCAGCGGGCGACCCCGGACAGCCGCTCACGCTCTCTAGCCGCGCTGGCCGGAGGCCTGGCCGGTGCCGCGGCTCGGGCTCGTGCCCGCGCCCCGTCGCCGGCCAGGTGCGCAGCTCGGAGTGGTGCCCTTCCCTGAAGCCCGTCGTCGTCGTCGTCGTCGTCGTCGTCGTCGTCGTCGTCGTCATCGTCGTCGTCGTCGTCGTCGTCGTCGTCGTCGTGGTCGTCGTCGTCGTCGACGCGGTGGCCCGTGGAGGAGGGGGAGCGGGAGGGGAGGCGCGGAGGAGCGGAGGACCCCCGAGGCGGGTGTCCGCGGAGCCATCACGTGACGGGGTCTGTGCCAGGGGTGTGCGCAGCGGGGAAGGGAGGAGCGGAGGAGGGAGGTGGACACGTGTGGTGGGGCGGGCGGAGGAGGGCGGAGGGTGTGGGGCGAGAGAGGAGGAGGGAGCGGAGGGAGGGAGGGCAGCAGATGGGGTGTGTGGAAAGATGTGGGTGGGGGGGCGGCGACATCCGACACGGCACTCTCTGGGCCGCTGGGCCTCCGTCCGCAGCAGCCCCGCCATGCCGGGGTCGACGCTGCCCTGCTCGTGCTCCTTGAAGGAAGAGTGGTGCGGGGGGGAGGACCTCCAGGAGAAGGAGGGGGAATAGGGGAGGGAGGGGGGCAAGCTGGGTGCGGTCGCGTCCTACCCGTCCTCCCATCCCTTACCATGGCGTGGACCTCCTCTCTGTTCGTGCAGTCGGATGTCGAGCGAACCAATGATCCCGAGAGGGTGCGCGATGCATCGTAGAGCACGGCGTAGCAGGGCGAAGAAGAGCACGACAGAGCGTGGAGTGTCATAGCATGGCGTGGCGTTGCGTAGTGAAGAATTGCATCACAAAGCATTGCAACGCAAATAATGGCATTGCACAGCGGCACAGAACAGAACATGACATAGCATTGCGTTGAAGATCAAAGCGTAACATGGCATAGCATGGCGTGGCAATGCGTAGTCAAGCACTGCATATCCTAGCATTGCAGCTGAGAGTATGGCATCGCACAGCGGAGCACCACATAACATTGCATTGCATGACGTGGCATGACACTAGAAATAATGACGCCAACGCTGCAGCGGGAGCACGATACGGAACGAGCGGAAGCGCAAACATGAGGCCAGCGCTGCAGCGGGAGCACGATTCGGAACGAGCGGAAGCCCGAAAATGAGGCCAGCGCTTCAGCGGGAGCAACATTTTGAAACAAATCCAAACGAAAACCCAACTCCCGGGAATCCGATGTAAAAAGCCATACGCGGAAGGGGGCCGAATATCTTCTGGACGTCATCAGGGGAGAGAGGAGAGTAGTATTCATACAATGTGAGTGTGGAAGGGGGGGAGGGGAGAAGGGGGGGTAGGGGAGGGGAGGGGGAACAGGGGAGGGAGGGGGGGAGGAAGGTGGAGGAGGGGGAAGGTGGGATGAGAAAAGGGAAGAAGAGAGGAAGGAGCGGAATCACGGTGGACGAACGGAGGAGACGCAAGAGGAGGGCAGGGGCGGGAGGAAAAGGGGCGAGTGGGGAGAGAACGGGAGAGGAGGAGGGAGGAGGGGGAGGGAGGAGGAGGAAGAGGACGACGGAAGCAGAGGGAGGAGCAAGGTAGAACGAGGAGGAGGACGAGGAGGAGGACGAGGAGGACCAAAATCCCACCAGCCCTCCTGGGCGTCGGTGGTTTAGAGCGGGGAGGGGTTTACCCCTCCCCCTACCCCCTCCCCTGGACCTGGACGGGGGGGTTCGCGAGTCGCCGGAGCGTCCAAAACGGCCTCGGCGAGTAAGCCAAAATCATTGGTTTTACTAGGTTTTTGGCCCCATTTTGGCCTCATGGGGGGGGGGGGTCGCTAATTGTGACCCCCCCCCTCTAGTTTGATCGATCTCCTCCAAGATGGCCCCAAGAAGCGCCCAGGAGGCCCCAAGAGGTCCCAATATGGCCCCAAGATGGCCCCAAGAGGCCCCCAAGAGGCCCCCAGGACGCCCCCAAAAGGATCCCAAGCGGCCCCAAGAGGCCCCCCCCCGAGGCACCCAAGACGCCGAAGAGCCCCCCACGACCGCCAGCACACCCCAAGACGTCCCAAGACGCCCAAGAGATACCCCAAGAGGCTCCGAGAAGCATCCAAGAGACCTCTGGCCCTTTTGCTTGCTCTCCTCCTCCTCCTCCTCCTTCCTCCTCCTATCCCTTCTCATCCTAGGAGGAGGAGGAGGAGGAGGAGGAGGAGGAGGAGGAGGAGGAGGAGGAGGAGGAGCAGGACAAGGAGGAGGATGAGAGGGAGGAGGAGGAGAAGGAGGAGAGGAAGGAGAAGGAGAACAAATAGGAGAAGGAATGGAGGAGGGGATAGAGGGAGTAGGGAGGAGGAGGAGGAGGAGGAGGAGAAGGAATGGAGGAGGAGGAGGAAGAGGAGGAAAGGGAGGAGGAGGAGGAGGAGGAAATGGAGGAGGAGGAGGAGGAGGAGCAGGAGAGGGAGAGGAGGAGAAGGAGGAGGAGGAGAAGGAGGAGAGGAGGAGGAGGAGGAGCTTGAGGAAGAGGCGGCGGCGCGCTCCTCGCGCCGGACGCAGAACCGACGCGGTGATCCTCCCGCCGTGAGGCGGCCGCCAGAGGCCCACTGGGCGTCAGTCAACGTTCCTGGTGACGATCAGCAGAACCGGCTCCTAGTCCGAGTCCTCCACCTGTAACAGCTCAGCCAAGTCGGAGTCGATGTCGCACTCCTCGTGCTCCTCGACGCCGCAGAGGAGGGGGATGGGGGAGGAGGAGCCCAGCGTAGAAAAGGATGGGGGGGGAGGAGGAGGAGGAGGAGGAGGAGGAGGAGGAGGAGGAGGAGGAGGAGGAGGAGGATCAGGAGGAGCAGGAAGAGACGACGGAGAGGGATGGAAACACCGGAACAGGAGGACGAACGCGAGGACGGGGGGGATACAAAAATGGAAAGGGCAAGCGGGGAGGGGGCGGCGGGGGAGAAAGAGTACGACTCAAACATAAATGATACGGGTGAGGAGAGCGAGAGGCGCACGAGGAGTACAGGGGCCGGAAGAGGTGGAGGAGACGGAGAGGGCGCGGAGGAGCAGGGGGGAGAGAGGAGCAGCGGGGGGAAGAAGAAGAAGAAGAAGAAGAAGAAGAAAAAGAAACAAAAGAAGACTCGGCATTGCGCTGCATGTCTGATGTCTCATGCCTGCTGTTGCTAACCGTAGTTTGCAATAAAGCACCTCTGACAGTCGATCGAGCGAGTACGTGTTCGAGGTCAGGGTAAAGCGCACCGTGCAGCCTAGCAGTCGAACGAGTGCGAGACCGATCGCAATGAGATTTACCCGTGCGAGCGGGAGGCGAAAACCTCTCGGGCTCCGCAAGAGCCGATGCCTCCAGGACGGCGGGCCCCAGGCAGGCCCCTGGAGCACCCGAGCCCTCCCGAATTCGAGCCCACTCCCCAGCAGGCAAGCGGCGACAGACGCGAGAGGAACGACGGGGCAAGAGAGGCGACAGAGAGGAAGAGCACGAACGCGGGAAGGGGCGAAGACAAAGCAGGAGGAGAGCAAGCAAGCCGCAACGGAGGGGGGAGTGAGCTCACAGTTCAAAAGCTGCCCTCGGGACATCCTCAGAGGAGGAGAAGAGGAGGGCAGCGGCTGGGCGGTGCCTCGAAGTGCGGCGAGGCGGGCTTCAGCTCATTCAGACGGGGATGGAGAGGTGGAGGTCGCCCGAGACACGGGCATCGTAGAAGTCCCAGTAATGAGACATCCATATCCCAACTCCCAGACACTTCGATGTGCAATGAGTTTCGGCTCGGCCCGAAAGCTTCGAGGCAGCAAAACCTGACCCGTGTGCCAACGCATTAGGTGGGCAATGGCGATCAAAATCCAGCCCAAGCCCCCTGGAAGGCACATCAGGGCAGTGGCGACGTGTACCCCACAAGGGGGGGCGTTCTGACAGGGCCTAGCCGATGTGGTTGCAGTCTAGGACTCCAAATATGTAGATGCCTCCACTGACCGAGAACTCAACTCTTTTTGACGAATCCTTTCGCGTAGTCCTCCTAGTCTGCACTGTCACGACTCTTGCCTCCCTTGGGTTTGGAGCGATCCAGCAGCTTCTGGGCCATCATCCCCAAGTGGCCGACTGGTGCCATGCCCAACTTGAGTCGACCGCCGAGGTGAACCAGCGCCTTGACCCACGCCTGCTCCAAGAGCAGCTTCGACGCCCCAGGCTGACCCTCTCCCAGCGGTATCTGGAAGCCGTCCGCTATGCTGACCTGAATGCGGCAGAACTTCTCGTTGTAACATTTGCGTGCCCTGGCATGGCGAATGGCCAATCCCAATTCCCCCTGCGA
>CAUYUJ010019710.1:0-15000 GCA_963575745.1 Prorocentrum cordatum
GTTGGGTGGTGGTGGTGGTGGTAGGTGGTGGTGGTTGGTGGTGGGGCGGTGCGGCGCGGCGGTGGCGGGCGGATGGGCGCGCGAGCAAAAGGCCCGCGCTGGGGCGAGAACGCCATCTGAACGACGGAGGCCAAACACCGATCCGAAAATGAGGCCCACGCTGCAGCGGGAGCACGATTCGGAACGATTCGGGAGCAGAAATGAGGCCGGCGCCTCAACGAGAGCAGCATTTTGGGAAAAAATGACGCCGGCGCCTCAGCGAGAGTCGTTTCCCGGGATTTCCCGAGAATCCTGTGTGTAAAAAAGCAGTACGCGGAGGGTGCGCGGCCATCACCCGGACGCCATCAGGGGAAGAGGGAGAGTATTTTCATATTGAGTAATTGTCGAGGGCGGCCAGGGCCTCAGGCTTTCCCCCCCTCCATCCATCCCTCCATCCTTCCATCCATTTATCCCTCCATCCCTCCCTCCCGCCCCATCCCTTCATCAATCTCGACATCCCTTCCTCCCGACCCCTTCACCATCCCTTTTCCATATAAATAACTCCTCCCTGTCGCACCCCGGGGCCTGATTTTAGGACGGGCCGGGCGTTTCCCGGAGATTTCCTCACCATTTTTAACTCTGAAGCTTGAAAAGTGGCAACAGCTTCGCAGATGGAGGACGGGTGGTTTTCAAAATGTGGTTCCCGCCTTGACGCCGCGCACATGGGCTTAAACACATTGCAAAGTTTCACGGATTGAGGGCGGGTGGTTTTCAACATGTGTTTCTCGCATTAGCGCCGCGCACACTCGTCGTACAAAACGCAAGAGCTTCACGCATTGAGGGTGGCGCCTTGTCAAAATGTGACGCTCGCCTTCGCGCCGCGCACATTCGGTTTAAACATGCGCAAAAGCTTCACGGACTGAGGGCGGGTGGTTTTGAAAATGTGGCCATCGCATTAGCGCCGCGCACAGTCGTTCTAAAAGGATTGAAAGGGTTTCACGGATTCCCATGATCAATTACCAAAAATGGTGTTTGTGAGCGATTCATGATTATGCCTGTGCGACAATTACGTTGACTCGCGGTGTTGAAGTCCAAAAAAAGGCGTTTTGGCACGATTCCGGATCGCAAAAACGCAGCAATCATGTTGATCCGTGGCGTCGAAAACCCGAGGACAATGTTTTGGCATGCTTCAGAGTCATCGTACGGTTGTCTTCCAACGAGGCAGTCCCCTCAATGGAAATCACCCGTTGTAGGGGCTATGAGAAGGGAACTTGGAGGGAGGATGAATTTCAACATCGTTGGTGACTGTTGGGTTTACAGTGGTTTTCCTCCTCCTCTTCCTTCACCACCTCTTCCTCACGCTCCTCCTCTATATCCTCCTTTATCCCCTCCTTCTGTATCGTCTCCTCCTCCTCCTCCTCCTCATGTTCCTGCTCCTCCTCCTCCTCTTCCTCGTCCTCGGCAATTACCAAATACATGGCAGGGGGGTCGCCCACCCCCTCCGCGTATTTGTGTTTCACACCAGATAGTGCCGAGCTCGTTTTCGTGACTGTGCGTTGTGCAACTCCGAAGTGTTCGTTCCTTCCAAGATGGTGCTGCACCTGCAACGCGTGCGCCAGTTCAGGGTCGTGCAACGCGTTCACAATGGCGCTCTCGCCCCAGGGCGGGCCACTTGTTTGAATCCGAATCCTCCGAATCCTTCCTGATCGTTGTCGCCCACCTCCTCCCCCCTCCCCCGCCTTGCCCTGGTCCTCTTGCCCCTTCCGTTCCTTACGCTTCGGTTCCCGCTGCTGCTATTCGTCCTCCTCTTTCATCTTCCTCATCACCCTCTTTTCTCTTCCTGCTCATCATCCTGCTCATCCCATCCTCCTATGTACGCAGCTTCCCGATTCCAATTGCGCATAACGCGATGCAGTCAACTGGGGAATTCCAGGTCCGATATGACACGCGTCCGCGGATAGAGGAAAAAACATCGCCTTTGGAAGGGGATGGCGAGAAGGGGAAAGGCATCAGATATGGCGCGAGCGCGCCTAGTTTGCCCTGTCCTCTCTCTCTTCCCCTCCTCGGCGGCGACGGCAGGGCCTCGTGTCGGGCATCTGCGTATTATTCCCGTCGCGATGAAGATTGCCGATTGCGCTGCTGATATTAGGGTTTGGCCGGGCTAATTAGGGTTATACCCTGGGCGGAAAATATATACTAATCAAACATCGTCTAACAAATAATGCCAACACTTGTTTCAATATCCCCCTGTCGAAGGACACGCCCAGCTTCATGTTACGATCAAGTTTGCTGGTTCTTTTGCTAACATTGGGGGCGATGCCTCGAGGGGGGTCCTCATGGAGGCGGGGGCCAGGGCAGCCAACGAGATCGTGGAGGGCGTAACGGCACTCACCATACATGGGGGCGGCCCCCGTCCGCCTTGACGCGGCTCTCCTCCCACCTCCGTCTCCTCCTCCTTCTCCTCCTCATCCTCCCTCCCTCCTCCTCCTCCTCCTCCTCTTCCTCCTCCTCCTCCTCCTGCTGCTCCTCCACCTCATCCCTCCTCCTCCTCCTCCTCCTCCTCCTCCTCCTCCCCCTCCTCCTCCTCCTCCTTCTCCTCCTCCCCCTCCTCCTTCTCCTTCTTGAACTCGACAATGCGGAAAGGTTCGATCCTGACCGCCTGCAAAAACCGGGGGCCACGCTACTCCTGCTCCTCAGCAGCGGCGGAAGCGGCAGCGGCCGCGACGGCGGCGGCGAACGCGGCAGCACGGGCCGCCGCACGGGGGCTGGCGTCGGGGAGGCGAGCTGGTGGTGGACGATCCACCACAATGCCTGCCGACACGGGGGCCTGAGGACGGACGCACCGCCTCCCGCGCGGACGAGCCGTGAAGTCTGCCACGGCTCGCGCAAAGGGTGCCACTGATGATTCACCTGATACCTCCCACGAGCCAGCCCCCTCAACACTCGCCCCCCCCCCCCCCCCCCCCCCACGACGAGGCAGATGCGGGCCCAGGGCAGGAAGCGGACAAGGCTGGCACAGTGCCTGGCCCTCTCGCGCCGCAGACGGCGCACGCAACGCACCACTGACCAGCGGTGGCTAACTTGAAAGGGTTGACAAACATGCAGCCTTCCTCCAGTGATCGCCACACGAGCGTGCCCCATGTCGGCAGAGAGCAGGCGGCTCGGGGGGGTGACAGGGGGAGGAGGGGGCAAAACGACCAGCGACGGGGCGCGGGGTTTCGCCACGCGCCGCTGGGCAACATGAAGAGAGTCACACGCCACCATGGCGGGCCCGACCTTGGCAACCCACGTGGCGAACTCTGCGAGAACCCTGGCGCGGAATTCAACCTTGGCACGATTTGAGCAGGGAAGACGCGCAAAGTCAGGGGCCTGCTTGGCGCATTCGTCTGCAGGACCATTGCCCGCCTTGTGAAAGGCAGAAACTCGGCCGCCCTCAACGGATGCATGCGTGGCGTGACCAGAAACTTTGACCAGGGAGGTCCGCAATCTTTTGCCGCACCATGCGCCAGAGCTCTGCCCGGGCACTCTTCGCGCAGCACGTCTTTTGAGGGCCGCGCCCGAGGGCGCCATCTACTACAAAGCCAAAGTCGCTGTAGAAGGCGGTGCCAGGCAGCGAGAAACGCAGACCCTGCAGCAACGCCCATAACTCAAGAGCTGCGGGGCGCTGAAAAGAGCCAGCAAAGATGGCCTCGGCACGAAGGGAATCCGAGAAACCTGAGCGCAGGACCAGCCGAAGCCCTGCTGGGCCAGCGACAAGAAACCGTCGGGCAGACTACCGCCCAGAAAAACATGGCCCTGCAAAAAAAAAACTACCCCCGAGGAGCCAGGGCCCTGGAGGCCGAGGAGCGAGGTCCAGAACGGGCATCGACATCAAGAGCCGTTCAGCGAGCAGGCGCGGCAGCTCATCGGAACACGCACGAGCGAGCCGACCTGCGAAGGATGGTGGTGAGGACCCGCACGCTTTCTCCTGAAACTGGCACGACACGTGCCGATGCGATAACGCACCTGGAGCCTCGTTGCACGCTAAGCAAAGATTTTGCGATGAGAGAGTGGCGCCAAGCTGGCGCGGCTGAGGCCACTGACCGCCTGTAACTACACTGCGAAGATACGCTGATCCTGGAGGGCTGACCTCTTTGCTGCGGGCATCCTTCAGGAGAGGAAACAAGATGACACCGTTTTGAAACTCAGGGCACTCCAAGTGGTCAGCCACCCTCTTCGAGATCCAACACTGCACAACCCGACCCAACACCAACGCCAGAGTGCGAGGGGAGAGGTCGACAGGAGAGAAATCCCCGATCGATGGGTGGTGCCACTGGAGGCCTTTCATACTAATACCTGGCCTTAAAGCCGAAGCCACACTAGCACTGAAGGGGCTTCGGATGCTCTGCCAAGGGGAGGGTTGCTGCGAAAGCCTGCCCCAGGCTTCCTCAAGACCTCCACTGGGGATGGAGAGGGGCATCCAAGAATCCCAAACAGCGGCGGCGAGGGCCATCAGCGGGCCTTTTGCAGAGCTTGTACGCAGGATCGACCTTGTCGACACCCGAGAGCTGCAACATGAGGGAAATAGACCTGCCGTCAACTCGCGCAGCCTCAACCTGCGCCTGCTGGTGCCGAGCCTCGCGCAACTCTGTGTTGTTCGTGCCCAGGACCTGATGCCCATAGGACACAGAAGACAAAATCGCAGACTGGACCATGCGGTGCAATTGTTTACTCTTGGGCAGGCGATCGAACGTGAGCAGCTTGCCGTGCCGAGTGCGCGCAGGCGGCATCCTCTCGTGCCTGACGCGCCGTGCCGCAACTCTACCGCCAGCGTAGTCGATGCCGAGATTGCGCTCGGCGTCAACTCCCTGGACCATGCAGCGTCTCAAGCGGCCCTGAAGCTAACGACGAAGCTCGGCGGACGACGCGACAAGCTTGCTCTTGGACCGCTTGATGTGCATGCCAACTCGCTCTAGCTCCGTGTGAACTAGCTCGGCAGCACCTGTGAGATTACTAATAACATGCCCCTCCTGACCGCAGACATGCAAACCGAAGTCGCCAGCCACCACGCCTATTTTAACGGTCGGGAAGGCGCGACTAACCGCATCGAGTGGCTGGAGCAGCACCAACTGTAGCATTAAAGTGGCAAAGCGACACCCGGGAATGACAGCCTGCAGCGCGTGAATAAACTGGGGCGCTCTGCCGCCCAGGTCTAGAATGCGAGGGGCACGGCACAGCTGAATGAGCAACTTCAGCTGTCGCAGAGGAGGGAATCAGTGGCTACCGCAGCTGCCAGGAGCCTGGCATGCGAAATCTGCTCGAAGGCTTTCTCCAAATCGAGGAGTATCAGTCCGCTGGCGACGCCGCGGCCTTGAGCCCACTCTGTCTTGGCAGACTGAATCCAGACCAGCTTGTCGGAGCCTCGCCCAGCCGTGGCCCGCCAGCAATTCCGAGAATTCTCGGTCTGTCAAGCACGCACAAGAGGCCGACAAAACCGCCCTTGCACGCGCGCAATGCAGCGCAGCAAGCCGATCGGCCTAAGTCCCCCAGCGCGCTTGAGGAGGAAGACGAGTTTGCTGCGCATGCCGGGCCAGGAGACTTCAGCCTCGATGGCCAGAACAAGCTGAATCAAAACTTTGATGGCCTCGCCAGGGAGATGGTCGAACTGCCGAGGCGAAACACCGCCGAGACCGCACCCCGGGCGATCAGGAAAAGAGCGAAGCACCTTCCTCATATCCCTGACGGTGGGCTCGGGAAAAAAAAAGAGCCGAGGTCCGCTGGCCACTCGAGTGGCCCGCGAGGCTGGCCGACTCCCCACCAGCGGCGCCACTCGGCCGCAAGCACATCCATCTCCTGCTGAGGAGACGCTGGCACAGGAAGCGACGATCCGTTCTCGTCGAATCTATCCGCGGAATGCCACGGGGTGCGAGGGCGCGCGGCGGCAAAAAGGGCGGCGGCTCCACCAATCGAGTGGTCCCGAACCCACTGGCGCCAGCCAGCGCTCTTGGCGCTCGCCGCCGTTTTGTGCTCTCGAACAGCCCTAGCTCGGGCCCCCGCTCCAAAAACGCGCGCCAACTCACATGACCAGTCCCTGGCGCTGCCGAGCGCACAGAGCCACGGATGCGCATCGCGCAGAGCCGAGGCGAAGCGAGTCTCAGCCTCACGCAGCAGCCTGTTGCAAGCATTAAGCGCCCGCTGGCGCCTCTGAGGTGAGTGCCAAAAACTGAGGCAATGGCAGGCATACGCTACGCGCCTCCACCAGACGGCGAGGGCGCTCAGTCGGGGAATGTGTAGCCGAAGCGGAGCGCGAGACCGAACCTGATCGCGCTTGAGGCCACGACCACGCCCAGTGCAGGCCTCCGCTCTCTCGTAGTCAATCTGGTAGGTGTCAGGAAATTGCTGCTCTGCCAGCTCAACAAACGCGGCCCACCTGTCGTGCACCGAAGCCTTGGGCCGAGGCACGGCTTCCTGAAACTGCTGCCACCGCTGCTGCCAATCATGTGCTTCACATCCGAGAGGCCGAACTTGAGGAAAACGACGGGGCACCGAGACCCGAAAGACACGCGCCTCGTCCATCGTGGCCTGCAGCTTCAGCATCACGGGCTTGCGCGGCTCGGTGGCAACCATCGGTAGAACACGTATGGGGCGCCCGTGCTGCGACGAGTGATGGACCACGAAATAATCAAGACACTTGCCGCCGCCTGGGCGTGAGCAAGTGGGCAGTCGGCGCAGCCAGGATCACAGCGTCCAGGCTGACAACCCACTGTGACCCGCGTAGCACCTCTGGTGTGATATTCCAATCGCCTGATACAGCGAAAGGCATGCCGAATTCTTCCACTAGGCGGCGCACACTGCAAAGGATGGACCAGTTCGCCGCCGCTAGCCCGATGCTGCGATGCAGGTACACGCCAATCCAGAGGAAACCTCCTGAACATAAGCCGCCGCAGTGAAGGGCGACAACACGACCGGGGGCGAGATCAGCTGGCACGACCTCCAGCTCGCTGAGGCCGTGTGCCGCCGTCATCATGGCCACTCCCCCAGACGAGTCGTGCCCTTCTCTGACTTGGGCACTGCTGAGCCGACTCTCGCGTGCCAACCTGCACGTCGGAGACGATGATCAAGCGCAGCGCCCTCCAACTGATGATGCGCCTGAACACACGCGGCACTGGTCTGCCGAACTGCAGGATCAGCGAGGAGCCCATCGAGGCCTGCCAGACCAGTGACATTCGCCGTGACGACGGTGTAGCTAGGAACCCGACCCAGCGCCTCCGTCGGCAGCAGCATCGCCAGGAGACTTTGAGCGGGTTTTCTTGGCGATCCGCTCCTTGGCGTCATTGAGGATGCTGGTGGCCAACTCATGCTTGATGCCGCGCTTGCTCTCCATCGCGGTAACGAAGGAATTGTCGCCAAGCAGGGGGTCTAGCTCCATGTCCAGCGGCACCTGCAGGTCGATACCTCCAGCGCCCGCAGCTCCTCCTCCCACGTCGGCGGCGGCGCCGGGGCCGCCACTGGCTGCGGTGCCGCGCTCAGTAGGCGACTGAGCGGCAGCAGCAGCGGGTGCAGCAGGAGGAGGAGGACCATAGCCCAGCTCCGTGGCCATGATCTCCAGGTGCTGAAGGATCTTGTCGTACTTCTCCTTGTCTGGCCCCTCTTCTGCGGGGGGGCCTGCGCCGCGTACGCCTTGAGCCCACGCATGGAAGGCGGCCTCGCCCTCGGACGGCTGGGCTGGCACGAGGCTGCTGAAAGCCTTGGCGGCCCTGGCAGCCGCGGCATCTGCAGCAGCCTGGGCAGCCACCATCTCCTCCTTGGCCTGGGCGGCAGCCTGCATGGCTTGGACGAGGGCGTTCTGCGCTCGCTCGAACTTGGACTTAGACTTCTCGAGTTTCTGCTGGAAAGCGTCCTGCTGAATGCGCGCCTGCTTGGCACACTCTCGAGGTTCGCCTTGGAGCATGGCACGCGCAGAACGCACCTGCCCCACCACCCGTGGATGCCAGCCGTCAGAGATGGCGTCGAAACCACGCGTCGCCATGGCAACATACACCTCGATCTGGTCATCGGTGGGATTTGCGGGGCCACGGTAACGCTGCTCGCTGATCTTGAGCGGTCGCTGCCAGCTCCCTCTCGGAGGCAGGGGCTCGGCAACAGGCGGTTTCTTCGGAGCTTGGCCGCACATGCGACACGACGTGCGCCACGCATAGTTGTGCTGATACCCGCACTGCTTGGTGCGAGGACAAGCCCAAATGTTCATCTGGCGCGGTGAGCGAAAACGATGTGGCAGTGTCGCGAGAAACTCGGTACAGTGCCAGACTCTGGAGTGCGAGCGGGGGCCGCAACAATCCCCCACGCCAAAAGCCAATGTCCCTGAGCCAATGCTACGGACCTTGAGCCAAAATGGCTACGGACCTCCTTCTCCTTCTCCTCCTCCTCCTCCTCCTCCTCCTCCTCCTCCTCCTCGTCCTCTTTCTCCTCCTCCTCCGCCTTCTCCTCCTCCTCCTCCTCCTCCACCTCCGCGTCCTCCGCCTCATCCGCCTCCTCCTCCTCCTTCTCCTCCTCCTCCTCCTCCTCGGTACGTATCCCCACTCCACATTCTTCCCACTTCTATTTGTGCTGCTAACCTGCCCTGTCCTCCCTCCTCCTCATTCTCCTGCCGGGGCCTTCCGACAACGAAGATGACGACGACGACCACCACCACGACGACGACGACGACGACGACGACGACGACGACGACGACGACCACGACGACGACGACGACGAGCACGACGGGCGCAACCGCTGTGGCTGAGCACGACGGCGGCGGCGACGCCGGCGGCGCGCGCCTCGGGCGCTGCATCCGGCCGCGGCGCCGAGGGTCGGCGGCGAGCCCGGGAAAGAAGTGAGAGGAGGAGGAGGAGGAGGAGGAGGAGGAAGAGGAGGAGCAGCAGAATAATGAGGAGGTGGAGGAGGGGAAGGAGGAGGAGGAGGGGGAGGAGAAGGAGGAGGAGGAGGAGGAGGAGCAGAAGGAGGAGGAGGAGGAGGAGGAGGAGGGGGCGGGCCTTCTCAGAAGGCTCCGAAGTCCCACGGCCTCCTGACAAGCTTTCGGAGACTTCCCCTCTCTAAGGCACAGAGGAAAGAAAGCAAAATCTGATGGCCCGAGGCCTTCCGGGACGGCCAACCGCCTTCTGAGAAGGCCTTTTCCTTCTCGAGGGGCCTCCCAGGTGGGGTCGGAGAAGGGGAGATCGCAGGATCCCGTCGCATCGTCGATGCATCGGCCATGCATCGGCTATGCATCGGCGACGCATCAGCCATGCACTGGCGACGTCGGCGATGCATCGGCGACGTCGGCGTGGAGAACATTGATTGGGCCGCACATCGAGCCGCATTGCTGATGCATCGGTGATACATCGGCGAAGCGGCGCGATCTTCCGGCCCCATCCATCTGGGAGGCCTAGGTTCCCACTTGACCCCCCCGCTCGCCGCCGAGAGGGGGCGCCGCCGCTGCCAGCGGGCGGCGGGCGGCGGCGGCGACGACGGCGGCGCGGCGGCCGCACCCGCTCGAGGGACGCGGGCCAAGGGGAAAAACCAAGCCCCTGCGACGACGACGACGACGACGACGACGACGACGACGACGACGACGACGACGACGACGACGACGGACGACGGACGACGACGGACGACGACGGACGACGACGGACGACGACGGACGACGACGACGGACGACGATGGGCGGCGGCGGGCGGCGGCGGGCGGCGGGCGGCGGGCGGCGGCGGCGGCGGGCGGCGGCGGGCGGCGACGGCGCGCTGGCGGAGCGTCGGCGTGGTGGCCGGGCCTCCGCCGCCAGCCGCCGGCGGGCTGCGCCGCGCTGCCCGGGGTCCTCGATCGCCTGCACCGCCAGCTTGCTCGCCAGCTGCCCTCGCCCCGGCGGACGCAAGGCAGCGGCGGCAGACGCCCCGCGGCCCCCGCCGCCCCCTCCTCCTCCTTCGCTCCTCCTCTCCTCCTCCTCCTCCTCCTCCTCCTCCTCTCCTCCTCTCCCCCTCCTCCTCCTCGCTCCCCCTCCTCCTCCTCCTCCTCCTCCTTCCTTCCTTCCTCCTCTTCCTCCTCGTTCCTGGTTCCTACGTTCCTCCTCCTCCTCCTCCTCGTCATCCTCCTCCTCGTCCTCCTCCTCCTCCTCGCTCCTCGCTCCTCGCTCCTCCTCGCCCCTCCTGCGCACGCAGTAGGCGCTCATGAGATCCCCACGAGCCCCGACGGAGCAAGGCCTCCGTAGACAAAAACCTCGGGAGAGCACCCATCAGGACGACCTTTTTGTCACCCTCGACTGGGGGCGCCACCCAGTCGATGGGGCCAGCGACAGGGTGCTCTCCTCGAGGGGGAGGGCGGCTTGGGTCTGGGCCCTGACCGCTTCTCTCCAGACTGGCAGGGTTCCAAGCCTCGGTGAGGAGGATCCACTCCTTACCTTGCTTGTACTTGCCCTGCTCAAGGCCTCGCAAAACGCGGCTGCCCCAGACAGAGGGCACTGGCGGGCATGGGCCACGAAACTGCTTGGACACGGTGACTCCGCCAGCACCGCAGAGGACGCACACTACCCCCCGCCTCCCCCCCGCGAGAGTGAAGGGAAAGGCCCGATGGGTAGCGTGACCCTCTCTCCTCAGGACCGCGATCGCAACATCGGCACGACTTTCAACCGACGAGACCACGTGAGGAGGAGGAATTACATGCAACCTGGGCACATCGGTCCTGAGAGCCCTGGCACGCTTGGACACGGGAACATGCAAACAGTCCAGGTCGGCCATGGGGGGCCCACACACGCCAACCCACTGGGTCAGGGCCTGCACAACCTTAAACTGACTTTTGAACAGGTCGCGATATGGCTGAGCGACTCTGCCATGCTCTGCGGCCTGCTTGGCATACTGGTCTGCCAGCTCGTTGCCCAACTGAGCCCTGGCGGAGAGACGACCCGAGGTGACGTCGGCGCGAGAGGCGCGCGCCTTAACCTTGTTAAGGCGCAGTGCGTCGAGACCACCTCTGTCTTCAACGGCATGCCAGACAAGCTTCCAGATGTCGGCCCACGCAGCTTTGGACGAGCAACAAAACTGCCGCCCTCGATCCCAGACTCCTTGGAAAACAAAATTGGAGCCAGTCCAGAAGACGGCACCAGGAAGGGCCTGCCTAAGGCCCATGAAAAACGCCCAAAGCTCGCACGCATCAATGTCAAAGTGCCCAGCTGGTATACCCCCAGCTACCACCGCGCGCTTCGCTCGAGAAGCGGGGAGGCTCGGATCGTCGTGCAATGAAACGATGGCCCAACCTAGCGATCGCGCGGTGGGCGGGAGCTCGGAGTCAAAGAGACTCCCGTCGAGAAAACAATCCCCTCCTAGCTGATCGGGCGTTCCGAAGAGCCAGAGTTCCTCGGGGGGGTTGGGTCGGGGCGGAGGAGGAGCAGGCAGCGGCGCGAGCAGCCTCTCGAGGAGGAGGCGAACGAGAGGATTACCTGCTGCTGCTACCATGGCCTGCGCGCACGCTGGGGGCTCCTGCTCGAGCTCGAGCAAGTCTTGATGGGCAGCGCATCCAGCGTGCCTGTGCAAGAGGGTCCCTGGGGCCGAAGCGCAGACCTGACACTCTTGCTGAGACGACAGACCAAGCTGATATTGTCTATATTGCGGCCACTGGCCGCCAGAAACTACACTGACCACATAGGCTTTTTCGTGCGCCTTAAGCTTGGACATGCCTGCTTTGATGGGAGCTAAAAAGGGTCCTTGCACAAACTCGGGCATCTGAAGGTGATCGGCCACCTTGTTCCAAAGCCAACTCTCGACGACGGTCTCGAGGGCAGTTTTGACCGTGCGGGGACACAACGTTTCAACCGAGAAAGCGCCCACGCTAGGGTGCTGCCACTCGAGCCCGTTCATCTGGATGCCGAGCCGCATGGCCGTGGCGACGGCGGCGGAAAAGGGGCCTCTGATGGCCTGCCAAGGAGAGCCGTGCTCTTGAAGTCTCTGCCTCGCGCCTTCGAGGCCTTGCTTCACCACCCCACTAGGAACCCAACCGTCCCAGAGCGAGGTAGCGATAGAGAGGAGAGGAGAGACGTTGAGGTGGTACGCCGGATCGATGCGAGGAATGCCAGCAAGCTGCAGCATAAGGGTGATCGAGCGTCCTGACACCCTCTGCGACTGCACGGTGGCCTGATGAAGACGAGCCTGCGCGAGCTCACGTCCGTTGCTGCCCATCACCCCCGACCCGTAAGAGGTGGGGGCCTGAGCGGCAGCACGGACCATGTGATGCACCCGCCTTTTTACACAGCTTGCTAGACAGATAGAGGATCTTTTTGTGACGCACCTTCGCAGCAGTGAAACGCCCTGACTTGGTGTGTCTCTTGATCACGCCTCCTGCAGCACCATCGATTCCAAGATTGCGCTCACTCTGTACACCAAGCACGCACTTGGCTTTGAGCGCAAGGGCTAAGCGTGAACGAAGCTGAGGACAGGAGGCAAGCACACGTGACTTATGCTTGCTGACTGGCAGATGCACGGCGCACAACTCTTGATGAAGCAAACGTGTGGCTTGCACCAATGTGTCTCGCACTTGCTCAGATGATCCGACCTTGTGCAGCCCCGAGTCACCCACAACCACTCCGATCTGAACCTCACGAGCAGTGCGAAGAGGGAACGCTGCTTGCACTGTATCAAGCGGTGCGAGCAGCACTAGCTGCAACATGAGGGCGGCAAAGTGACAGCCTGGGAGCACCGCTTTCTCGGTGCAGATGGGGGCCGAGGTGGCCCCAGCATGGTCCAGGACCCGCGGAGCCCGATACAGGCTCACCAACAAACGCAGCTGACGCAGGGGAAATCCCGTGGTCTGAGCCGCCTTGAGCAGCTCTCCGTGCCGAACGTTTTCAAACGCCTTGTGAAGGTCTAACAGGACCGTGCCAGCGAAAAGATTGCGTCCCTGGGCCCACTCGGCGAAGGCAGCTTGAACCCACACAAGCCGCTCCGACCCCCTCCCCCGAGTCGACCACCAGAACTCCCGAAAGTTCTGCTGCTGCCAACGCCGAATGAGGGGTCAACGGAGTCGTCCTTGGACCCTGGACGTGACGTGCATTAAAGCTATGGGTCTCAATCCACCTGTACGTTTCAAAATGAAGACAATGTGTGACCACAACTGAGGCCACTCGAAGCTGCTCTCTATGGTGAATACCAGCTGGCGAAAGCACTCAAGGCCCTCGTCTGGCAACTCGAGCAACTGACGGGGCGAGACCTGGTCATAACCTGCGCCGCTGCTGGCTCGAAAACTTCGGAGACACGCTTTAAGATCATCCAGATCGAAATCAGGCAGCTCAGGGCCCATATCTGTCGGCCACAAAAGCGGGTCGACCAGGGATCCGACCTCCCAATACGCCCCCCCACTCGGAAACCAAGAGCGCCATCTCCTCTTCCTGACTGGCTGGGGCTGGCGGCAGCGAGCCGTCATGTCTGAAACTGGGGCTGCTGTGCCATGGGGTGGGAGGCTTGGAGAGATTGAAAAGGGCTCCTCCGCCTGCGCTACTGTGAGACTTGACCCAGCTCTTCCAGCTGGCGTCCCTGTGCTGCTCAGCCGCGCGCTGATGCTTGGATGAGAGCTGTCTGGCGCGGTGGGCGAGCTCCGCCGAAAGCTCCCAGGAAAGCGAGGGGGCGGCCCAGGGCAGAACAACCCAGGGCTGCGCACTGGCATCGGTGAACCTGCACCCTTGCTCGGCAAGCTTCTCACACAGCGACAAAGTGGTACGGCGATACGACGGGGACTGAAACTTGCCGAGCTCGGTAAAGACTTGTGCCACAAGCCTCCACCACGTGGCGAAAGGCGAGAGACGCGGATAGGGCATGGCTGACGGCTTGCGCGCAGCGGCACGCTTGCGCTGCAAAGGTCTGGCCCTACCTTGGTACAGATGCGCCTCGTCACTGCTGATCTGGTAGACGTCAACGAACTCGGGCTCCATGGTATGCACGAAGCTCCCCCACAACTGCTGAGTGCTCACCTGTGCAAGCGCCTGCTCCATGACTGACTGCCAGCGGTTGCTTTCTCGCATAGGTCCGTGAGGCCGTTGGCGAGGGAACATTCGAGGCACGCGAATCTGCGGTAGCGTGGGGACTTGTCGCAGCCCCTCAAGAGACAAAAGAACTGGGTAATGCGGCGTGGTGCCAACCTCGGTGAGCACGGCGAGCTTGTGACGATACTGCAGACCCTCTGGGACGATGAAGTAGTCCAGCACCCTGCCTTTTCCACCCGTACACGTGGCTAGCTGAGGGGAAAGAATGTGTCCAGAGACAGCCTCGACCCATCCTGAGCCGACCAGCTCGTCGGGGCTCAAATTCCAATCTCCTGAAAGAATAAACGGCATGCCGAACTGCCTGATGACCGCCCCAAGCTTGCACAAAAGATCCCAATTGAGCGCCGATAAACCCTGCGAGTCATGCACGTACACTACTGCCCATAGGACACCACCAGGCACAACTCCTGGCATGTGCCTGACTGCGATGCGCGCTGGCTCAAGAACTGGGGCTTGGCCAACTAGCAGCGAAAGTCCGCGCCGCTGCTGAACCATCTGAAGGAGACCACCTGTAGTGCCTCCCTGCCCTGTTGCTCTGGCTGCGGTAGCCGAAGCCTTCCAGCCCATGTGTCGGAGCCTTTGCTCCCAGCCTGCGCACTCAATGAAGTGATGCTCCTGCACACCAACAGCGTCCGCGTCGATGACTGACTGTGAATTGAGAATGGTCTCTAGCCCTGCTCGGCCTGAGACATTGGCGGTGACGAAGACCCACGCGTTAGGAAGACGAGTCAGCAGCCGACGTCTTGGCCTTCTTGACCGCGTGCTCCTGCATGGCCTGCAGAAGACTGGTGTAGAGGGCGCGGCCGACCTTGACCTTCTTGGGCTCCCCGTCGGCACCGTCGTCGTTGTCGGCTCCCTCGTCGCCCATGGCGTCGTCGTCGCCACTGACTGGGATGCCCTGGGCCTTGAGGAAGCTGTCGAAGAACTCGGGCTTGCCGAAGTGCTCCCAGAAAGAGGCATCTGGCACGCCATGCACACCAGTACCC
>CAUYUJ010019710.1:17500-72500 GCA_963575745.1 Prorocentrum cordatum
TCCAGCGGGATTGTCCGATACCCCGCTTGTCGATTGGACCCGCAGGGGTAGGTTTCGCAATTGGTTGTACAGTCGGACCCAGGCCAGAAGAACATGTTTCCCTCACGCCAGGAACAGAAACATCGTTTGTGCACACGTGCCGCATCGCCCTCACCCCGCACGCATGTCACCATTAGAAGGTTGCCTCTGCAGTCGAGAAGGCGCCTGTATATTCAAGACTCCGAGCCGCAGTCTCAAAAAGGGTTGCGCGGTGAACGCACGCCTTCGAAGGCATCGATGCCTCGGTGTGGTCATCCTCTCCTAGCAAACCTCCGACGGCAAATCCACCGCGCCCAAGATGCTTGACGTAGAAGTTCAAGTATAAGGCGCCCTGATCAGTGCGCCCATGGGCAACTTTGAGTTCTACACCCCCGAACGTCAACCACTGTGGATGCTCGTCGCGCGCACCCTCAGCTGTGAAACGGAGACCGTCGGTTCCCTTCGCCTCCACCCACGCACCCATGATGTTCAGCTCGTGGAAATACATGTCTGCGCACTGCCCTCCAAATTATCCCAGTGCGGCCCTACCTAGGAGTTGGAGCATCTAGGAAAGCAACATCTACATCTACACCGACAGGTACATTAACATCTACAGCTGCATCTACATCTACATCAACATCAACAGCGAGACTCACGTCTACATCTACCCCTACATCTACACCTACATCTACATCTACGCAGGGATGATGAAAAGGTACCGGTACTGCTGACCTTCGCCCGTGTTCCTATGTTTTGGCTAGGGTACGCTAGGGTGCGCTCGGCTGCGCTGTGTTGTGCTAGGCTATGCTATGCTATGCTATGCTGCGCTATGATATGCTATGCTATGCTGCGCTATGCTATGATATGATATGACATGCTGCGATATGTTATGCTAGGCTATGATATTATATGTTATGCTGCGCTATGCTATGCTATGATGTGCTATGCCATGCTATGGTATGCTGTGATATGATGTGCTGCGCTATGCTATGCTATGCAATGCTGTGCTGCACTATACTATGCTATACTATAGTGTGCAATGCTATGCTATGCTATGCTATGACATGATATGTTATGTTATGCTATGATATGCTGCGCTGTGCGATGCTAACATATGATATGATATGTTATGGTATGCTGCGCTATGGGTTGCTATGATATGATATGAGATGATATGGTATGATATACGATGTTATGCTGCGCTATGCTAAGCTATGCTACGCTATGATATGATATGTTATGCTATGCTATGATATGAAAATGCTGCGCTAAGCTAAGTTAAGCTAAGCTGAGCTAAGCTAAGCTAAGCTATGTTAGGCTAGGCTAGGCTAAGCTAAGCTAGGCTAAGCTAAGCTAAACTAAGCTAGGCTAAGCTAAGCTAGGCTAAGCTAAGATGAGACAAGCAACGCTAAACTAAAGGGACGTAACTGGGGGGAACCGCGGGGCGGATGCCGGGGGAACCGCCTGGGGCGGTTTCCACTGCCCGGCCCTTTAAGCCCAGAGGGTAAGAACCCTTCTAGGCAGAGCCGAGGTAGGGAATTGGCGCGCCTCAGCCTCCACGCGAAGCATTGTATTGGAACGCCTTCCACGGGGGATGTTAATCAGAACATGCTTTCCTGGTTTCTTCAAGTCGAACCGCTGGCCAAAAACGTTCTGAAGGTGGGGGTCGCCAGTGGCAGCCACGCCTGCGCCAGCTCCACCAGCCATGGGAGCTCCAGGAGGAAGCGTCGGATGTGGCGTCGGCCAGCCCGGAGGATACGTCGGGCTGGGGGTCGGGCTGGGCGTCGGGAGCGGCGTCGGGAAGCCCGTCGGGAACGGCCTCGGGAAAACCGTCGGGAACGGTGTCGGGAAAGCCGTCGAGAAGGGCGTCGGGTAGGGCGTCGGGTAGGGCGTCGGGTAGGGCGTCGGGAAGAGCGTCGGGAACGACGTCGGGTAGGGCGTCGGGTAGGGCGTCGGGTAGGGCGTCGGGTAGGGCGTCGGGTTCGGCGTCGGGTTCGGAGTCGGGTAGGGCGTCGGGTAGAGCGTTGGGTATGGCAAAAAATGCCCGAAACATCGTCCCCAGACCATTTCTTTGACGACTTTTGAATACTCCTCCTGCAAAGGGGGACGTGCCCGACTTCACCTTTCGACGCCCGAACTGGGTACGGAAAAGATGGGCACAATGCCCAACAACAAATGTTGTCCCAAACCAACAGAGGCCGCTGTTGGGCAGGCGGCCTTCTGTCTCAAGTGGAGAGAGGCCGCGGCGGCGCGGACAGCGAGTCCTGCTCAGAATGAACAGGAACTGCTGCTGGGCACTGTACCCACTCTGTGTTGTACCCATACCGTGAGCGGGGCCGCAGCGGCGGGCAGCGGAGCCCCGCACCCCGCCTTGGCGCGTGCGCGCCATGGAGGCCAGCAGCCCCTCCTCTGCGAGGACCGCGCGCGCCAGTTCCGCCGCCCGGGGGCCGCCGGAGAGCGCCCTCCCGAGCACCGCGAGCGCGTAGCAGTCCGTCCTAGAGGAGGAGGAGGAGAGGGAGGAGGAGGAGGAGGAGGAGGAGGAGGAGGATGAGGAGGAGGAGGAGCAGCGAGCACATGGAGAGACGCGCCTAGTTCGGATTCGGGGATTAAAAGAGCGGTGGGATCAGACGAGAGGCGACATCAATCACAGAAACAAGATGGAACATCACGCAAGAGCCCAGCCGAAGCATCACGGCAGCGAGGCGCTCCATCACACCTGGACAGGGGAACCCATGAGCAGGCAAGATGTGAAGGCCAGGAGGGACGATCGAACACCAGCCCCTCGAGGCAAATGAAGCCGAACGAACTGAACAGTGATACTGCAATCCCAGCCACTGTACCGCAGGGTCTGAAACCAGAAGCCTACGGGGCATTGGGATGGGGGATTTCGGCCGTCACTGGGGTGACGGCCCGAAGCGAAGTTATCTCTGCACCACCTCCGCTGGGGGTTGCCCACAAGGGCCTGTGGGTCGCAGGCACCAAGCAACTGGGAACGGGCGGCCTTCTCAGAGAACGAGCCGCACTTCGTGCAACTTACGATCTCCCCCGCCCCGTACAATATATGGCACCTGGCGGCCTCGGGCGGCACGAAGCCGTCGGATGGGAGCACCGTGCTGCGAGGGACCGCCGTGGCCCAACTCGGGGCCGCGAGACGGGGGCGCTTCTTCGAGCCACCAAGAGCGGACGCGGCCTCACGGACCACTCCCTGCGGACGCGGCTCGAACCTAACCCGAGGTTGCACCCGCCTCAAGAAAGGCTCCGCCAACTCCCCAATCGGCCTGGCCTGGTTCCTGGGCGCCTGGGCAACCCCGCTGAGAGGAGAAGGAGGCGAGGAGGACGAGGAGGACGAGGAGGAGGAGGAGGGATAGAAATGGGGAGGCAAAAACCCACCCTCACGAGAAGCCCCCCGACAAGCAGAGCCATGCAGCAGACGCCCCCCAGGAAGGCATCGAACAAGGAAGGCCTGTTCAGTGAACGCCCTGGGCCGCTTCGCAGACGCCAAGCATCGGGGTCGGGGTGGATTTCCCTCCCGCGAGAGTCAGCTGTGCGCGTGCACCTCTCCCGGCCAGGCCCCTCCTGGGGCACCAGCGGCTGGGCCTGGCCAGGAGATCGGCGCGCGTGCACGCAGCTCCCGCCGCCCCCGAGGTCCCCAGCGTGCCGACGTGGGCCACCAGCACCTCTCAGAGGGAGGGCGGAGACGCGGAATAGGCACGGACTCTCGGAGGTCAGCGCGAACATGTTGGATCGGCGGCGGCGGCGGCACCACCGCCGCCGCCGCCGCCGACGACGACGACGACGACGACAACAATCACAACAACAACAACAACAACAACAACAATCACTTTACCCGAACGCTCAGTGTTCTCACCAGTGCCACGGTTTTCATGCGACGCCAGCCAATACCCCCACTTTGTGAGGGGGCAGTGCAAGCTCTACCAAATATCCACACGACTCTTCGCCACCACCCACACCCAGCTTCCCGCCCTATGACGTTCGGACACTTCACTTCGTGGCCTGCGGACGACCGTGGCTACTACACTGGCGTGGAGTACACACCCACAGAAGTTGTTAAGCCTACGTTCGTACACCCACAGAAGTTGTTAAGCCTTGTTAACCGACGGTGTCTCGTGCAGGTGTTTTTCGAGGACCTACGGTGCGATTCGTGTGATTTTATGATGCGCGGTGCTAAAATTCTTAAGAAGCCCAATGGTTTTTGGAGATTTCGGCGTGCGCGCGCGAAGAAAAAACGAATGTGTCCCGCATGGTATTATTTGACAGGGATGATGGCCCTGGCAGGTGCGCAACCGTTGTCGCAGAAGTTCGAAAAAGTTGCTCGCAAAAGCCCGTTTGACAGAAATGTTTAAAAAGTGTTGGGTTTCCTACGAATCCGCAAGAGCGCGCGGGATGAGATTTTGACATTTTTTTGTTGAAAAACCATTGGTTTTTTGATGTTTTTATGTTAAAATCGCTCCGAACACTAAGCTTTTGGAAGGATTTCGTCTTGCGCGCGCGAATGTCCACTTTACCTTATTTTTTGCAAGGGATTCTTGAAATTTGATTATATTAGAACAAGAAATGTCATTTTATAGTGTTTTTTGCAAGGGAAAACGGATTACAACAAAACAACCGGATCTGGATCACATCGTTTTACCTGAGACTTCCTCACGAAAATGATGAAAATGTGGCTGCGGCCTAGGCGCGGCGAGGGGGGCGTGCACCAGGGGGCCCAACAATAATTATTCTTTAGAAGTAATAATATTCAACAACAACAACACCAACAACAACAACAACAACAACGACAACAGCAACACCACCAACAGCACTAATAACAACAACAACAACAACAACAACAACACTTACAACACCACTCACAACAACAACACCACCAACAACAACATCAACAGCAACAACAACGGCAGCAACAGCAACAACACCAACAACAACAACGACAACAGCAACAACATCAACAACAACACTAACAACAACAACAACAACAACACTTACAACAACACTCACAACAACAACAGCACCAACAACAACAACAGCAACAGCAACAACAACAACAACAACCACACTACCACCACCACCACCACCACCACCACCAACAACAACAACAACGAAAAACAACAACAACAACTACTACTACTACGACTACTACTACTACTACTACTACCACTACTACTACTACTACTACTACTACTACTACTACTACTACTACTACTACTACTACATCAACAAAAACACTAACAACAACAACAAAAACAACAACAACAACAACGACGACGACGACGACGGCGACGTCGACAGCGACTGGACGGCATGGCTTTTGATCGCGGGGGTTTGGCTTCCAGGGCCCGCCGTTGGGTCCCGGGCCATGAGAAACAGATGCGGGACGGGACCTCTAAGGCCGCGCCTTAGCAAGAAGACATCGTCGGATGTCTGGGCCAAGGAGGAGGGGCACCCTGACCAGACAAGGGAGGAGGAGGAGGAGGAGGAGGAGGACGGGGAGGAGGAGGAATTGGAGGAAGAGGAGAAGAGGAGGAGGAGTAGGAGGAGGGGAAGGAGGGAGGGCTGCAGTCAACCCGTATCGTTAGGACGCACGATGAGGATGCGAGGGCCTCGGGAAGGCCATGTCGACACTCTGCAGGCGGGGCGTGGCCATCGGAAGTGGCCGAGGATGGGCCGGAGGCGCAGGATGCAAGGGTAACCTTGGGGAACCGCTCATCCTTACTGTGCGGGTTGACCGTATCTGGACTCGGATAGGGCTTCATCTGGGGAGGGGAGCCCTGACTTACCCTGGGGAAGCCCCTCCCTACTGGTCTGGCAAGGGCATGTCCCCTGACGTCAGGCGCCCTCCGACGTCTTGACCGAGATCAGCACCGAGGGCATGTTCGGGCTCTGCTTGCGATCGCTCGGGCGTCCTTTCCCCTTGCGTATTTCTGTTTCGTGCGCTCATGTTTCGCAAGGTGATCCAGGATGCGACTCGATGGTCCTCGCCGAATAAACATGCACACGTCCGCAAGTATGTTGGGCCAGCAAAACAAACGATTCGGTGTAGAGGAGCGCATGGAGAGTCAAGCGACGACTCGTTGTGGGGAAGGGGCCATGAACGCAAGGACGACGAAATGAAAATACAGTCGAACCTAGGCCAGAAGAGCATCCCTGAAGAACACGAGACCCTCCGACGGCCAAAAAACATCGAACATCAAAGGGTACACCCCCCAGAATGCATGGGAACATCCAACAAACACGAAAAACACTGGGGTACCTTCCCCGAACCGACCTACATCTTATACCTCGGTCCGACTTCGGTGGCAACTCATGCGAGCCTCCCATACCATCTTGTCGGCTCTTGCGGATCGATGCTAATGGACGCAAATCGACACTAAGTCGTCGCTAAACCGACGCTAACCGACACTACATCGACGCTAAATCGACGCTAAACAGACGCTAAACCGACGCTAAGCGACTCAAGTCGGCGCTATCTCATCGACTCCCAGACGCTAATCGACCCGAAAGACCAAATTAAGAGTGTATACCAGGCTTTCCCATGATCTGCTACCGAATCCGATTGCTATTTGGAGTACCATGTGGGATCTGCTCTAGATAAGAAACATACCGTAGACGGATCTACCCTTTCTCCGACCTTGCACCGCGCAGAATGCAACGGCTACGTTGTCCATAGACGTATCCGCCCTGGAAGTGTCCATGGACGTCACGGCAACCACTGTGTCCATGGACGCTAATGGCCAGGACGTGAGAACGGTATTTGGCATCGGCCCCAGATGTTGGCACTCTAGAAGCAGGTAGGCTTGGCCCTCCAAAGTGTAATACAACACCGGAGGCCGACTCTTCCTGGGTCGGCGGCGGAGGCGGAGGAGGAGAAGGAAGGGGAGGCAGAGGGGGAGGAAGAGGAGGAGGAGAATGGAGGAGGAGAGGGAGGAGCGGATTCTTCCTGGGTCGGCGCTGGCCACCCTCCCCTTCCGCAGGGAGAACCCAAAGTCGAAGCCATGAGAGGAATCGGATCCGAAAAGGCGAATATCGGCAAAACATCGGCGGGCTGGCATGCGCCCAGCAAAAGAGCGGATCCAACACCGGAAGCCCAGATCGAACCGAAGCGCAGATCGGAGGCCCGCGAGACCGAACCGGAGCAGAGGTCGGAGGACGTCTGGAGGAGCCAGACCTCCAGACCAGGCCTCATCGGGGGCCTCGCAGAAGGCCAGCCCCCGTCTGCCGTCCCCCCCCCCTCCATTGGGCGCGCCGCCTGGATCGTCCACCGGAGGAGGAGGAGGAGGAGGAGGAGGAGGAGGAGGAGGAGGAGGAGGGAGGAGGAGGAGGGAGGAGGAGGAGGAGCCCTGCGTCCCCCAGACCTCTGCGAGCCAGAAAAAGTGCGCCACGAGGGCGGCGCCGAGAAGCGCTGGCAAGGGGGGGAATCGCGCCGACCCAGGAACACATAGGGGCCCAGGCACACACAAGCGATCTTCTCCTCCTCCTCCTCCTCCCTCTCCTCTTCCCCCTCCTTCTCATCCTCCTCCTCCTGCTCCTCCTCCTCCTCTTCCGCTTCCTCCTCCTTCTCCTCCTCCTCTTCCTCCTCCTCCTCCTCATCATCATCATCATCATCCTCCTCCTGTCTCCCGCCGTTTCCTCCCACCCACGTCCTAGCCTGTCCCCGATGTTTCGCCTGCCGTCTCCACGTCCTCCTCCTCACTCGCTCTCCCGTTCTTCGTCGTTCCTTTCTTCCTCGTGCCCACATGTTCCAGCATGTTCGGGGTTGTCGTCTTCCCCCCCCCCCCCCACAATTGTCCCTGATTCCACTGCGGGAAACGCCCCCCCACCCACTGCCGATGCATTTACGATTGCACTATTCATTCCCGGAACACGTTTTCCGGTAATGGAATGGGCGTGCGTGACTTTACGGATGGAAAGCCGTCCCAACCCTACAATATTGGACTCTCGTTTAGAATACAATACTGCGGTCGCACACCTCTGTTTTCCCGCCCCATCCTTCCCTTTCTCCTGCCTGTCACTTTCCCCCCCCTGCGAGCCAGCTTGCCTCCTACCTCGCCACCCGTGTGGGGTTGGCATGTGCGAAACTGCTACCATTTTCAAGAATTACTGGGGGTTCCAGCGGAATGAAGTCCCACGCAATATACGATTTGACCTCGCCGTCCCTGGGGTGGGGGTGCGATTTAAGATGCTCTCGCCACTTTCGAAAGCTGGTGGGGGGGCCCAGCGGAATGACGTCCCACGCAGACTCGGACTAGACCTCGCCATCCCTGTGAGGCTGCGATACGCTTAGCTGTCGCCATGTTCGAAGGCTGCTGGGGGTCCAGCGAAATGACGTCCCACCCAAACTGCGACTAGGCCTCGCCATCCATGTGAGGCTGCGATACGCCGAATTGTCGACATGTTCGAAGGCTGCTGGGGGTCCAGCGGGATGACGTCCCACCCAAATTCAGACTAGGCCTCGCCATCCCCCTGAAGCTGCGATACGCGGAACTGTCGCCACTTTCGAAGGAGGCTGAACTGTCGCCACGTTCCAAGGCTGCGGGGGGGTCCAGCGAAGTGGCGTCCCACCCAAACTCAGACTAGGCCCCGCCATCCCTCGGGGGCTGCGATACGCGGAACCGTCGCCACTTTCGAAGAACTGCTTGGGTGGTCCAGCGAAGTGACGTCCCACGCGGACTGAGACTAGACCTCGACATCCCTGTGGGGCTGCGATCTGCGAAACGGTCGCCATGTTCGAAGGCCGTCCTACCCACAGTCACACTAGATCTCGCCAGCGATCTGCGAAACCGTGTCCACTTTCGAGGGCTGCTGGGGGGTCCAGCGGAGTGACGTTCCTCGCAAACCCAGAATAGACCTCGCCATCGTGCGGGGCTTCGATATGGGAAACTGTCGCCACTTTCGAGGGCTGCTGGGGGGTCCAGCTGAGTGACGTCCCACGAAAACCCAGACTAGACCTCGCCATCCCTCTGGGGATGCGATCTACGAAACTGCCGCCACTTTCGAGGGCTGCTAGGGGGGGTCCAGCGGGGCGCTGTCGCGGGCCGCCCGCACACCTGGCGGCGCGCCTTCGAGCGCTTAGCGCCTGCACTGAAAAGTGCAGGACAGAAGACGGGAAGCTGGCGGGCGAGCCGGACCTCGCTCGCTCCTTGAACAAACTACACGCAGGTTAAATAAGTTTGCTGAGCGCCGCGGCGACATGGCGCAGGCAGCGCTGCATCTTTAGCGCATTACCGACAGAAGCGATATGGGTGCCCTCCTGTCATATTCGTCGTCGTCATGGTCCTCGTGGTCTTCTACCCACTGCCACCTTCCCTCTGCTGCTGCCGCGCTGACGGGTCGGCCCCCCGCGCGTCCTTAACCTGCCCTTCGTTCCCGCCGTCATGTCCTCCTCAAGCCTGGGCCTTCGCTCATCGTCCTTCTGTTGTTGTCCTGTGAATCGTGCAATGGGGGCGCATCCCATGTAGTTTTCACAACATATAACAGCGCCTGCACTGTCATTGTCCTGGCAAGTTGTTGCCAACACCTCTTGCCACTTGATGCAAGGGAGGCGGTTTGAGTTGGGACATGTTCTACAGAGAAAAAGCCAAGAGTTGGCAAGGGTTCGGGAAGTGGGAACGGTTCTACGCCAAAACATGGGAGGGAGTTAGGACTTGGGGAGTAGTCTACAAAGACAAAACCCCGAGCTGAGAAGGATTTGGGAATTGGGGGGTTTTACAACGAAAAAAGCATTAGTTGGAGAGGATATGGGAAATCGCCAGGGTTCTACAACAAGGAAAAAACAAGAGTTGGGGAGGATTCGAGAGTTGGCTAGGATTCGACCGAGGCAAAAAAAAGATGTGGGGAGGAGTTGGGAGTTGGAGGGATTCTACACAGAGAAGGAGTTGGGAAGGAGTTGGGAGTCGGGGAGGATTCGATTGGGGAAGGAAGAAACATGGGGGAGGATTTGGAAACTGGGAAAGGGTCGACAAGGAACATAAAAAAATGGGGGAGGATTTGGAACTGAGAAAAGATTCTACAAAGAGGAACAAAAACAAGAGTTGGTAAGGATTTGGGAGTCCGGGTGAGATTCTACAACAAACAAAACAGGAGATGGGGAGGATGTGGGGCTGCTTCTGAAAAAGAAAGAGCAGGACTCGGAAAGAAGTTGGGAATGGGTGAGAATTCTTTAGATGAAAACACACGAGTCGCGAAGGATTCTACAAAGGAAAAAGCCGGAGCTGGGGAGGCTTTGGGTACCAGGGCGGATTATACAGAGAGAAATGCACATAGGCAGAAGTCCACAATGATATGAGCCAGCGTTGACTCCAAATAGATAAGAGGACAGGAGGAGGACGAGAGGAGGACGGGAGGAAGACGAAAGGAGGACGGGAACAGGACGGGAGGAGGACGGGAGGAGCAAAATCAAGCAAGCGCAAGCAAGCAAGCGGAAGCAGCAAGCGCAAGCGAGCAATAACAAGCAAGCAAGAGCCAGCAATCAAGTGCAAGCAAGCAAGGATAAGCAATAGCAAACAATCGAGAGCAAGCACGCAAAAGCAAGCAAGCAAGTGCACGAGAGTGCGTGGTGCTGATGAGGCGGAATCCAGAGGAGTCATCGGAATCCATGGGAAACCATCGGATTCGCCAGTGGAATAGCTGGGGGGGTGCCATTGGAAATAGGCATAGCCATAGAAATCAGGAGGGGGATCGGAATTAGGGGGGGCAACTGACTAATCAGTAGGGTTTGAGTAAGAACTCCTACAGGGCAAGCCGCCTACTTGGAGGAAAAAACCAGAGTTGGGAGATCTGGGAGTTGGGGGGGGATTCTACAGAAGTTGATGAGGATATGGGAATTGGGGAGGAGTCTGCAGAGGAAAGAGCAAGAGTTTGGGAGGATTTGGAAATCGGTGGTGGTGGGGGGACTCTACATAGGAATAAGCAGGAGTTGGGGAAGATCTGTGTGTTGGAGGGGATTCTACATTGGAAAAAGCAAATCTTGGGGATTTGGGAGTTGGGGGGGTGATTCTACACAGGAAAAGGCAAAAGTTTAAAACGATTTGAAAAGTGAGCAGGGTTCCCCAAAAAGAAAAGAAGGGTTGGGCCGGATTCTACTGTCGAAAACAAGACCTGGGGAGGTGCTGGGAGTTGTAGAGGACTCTACAAAGGAAAAAAGAAAAAAACATGAGTTGGGAAGGATTTGGGAGTTGGGGAATCTTCTACCGAGGAGAACACAGAAGTTGGCAAAGGTTTGGGAGCTGGGGGGGTTCTACAATGGAACAAGCAGGAGTTGGGGAGGATGTGGGAGTCGGGCAGGATTCGACGACAGGAAAAAGCAGGAGTCGGGGAGGATCTGGAAATTGCTGAAAATTCAAAAAAAAAAAAAAGGAGAACAAGAGTTGGGGAGGATTTGGGAGTTGAGAAGCATTCTACAAAGGAGAAAACAAGAGTTGGAGAGGATTTGGGAGTTGGGGGGGATCCCACAAAGGTGGGGAGGCTTGTACAAAGCAACAAACAGTAGTTGGGGAGGATTGGGGAGTTGGGGGGAAGCATCAGAAAGAAAAATACGAGTTGGGGAGGATTTGGGAGTTTGGGAGGAGTGTACAATGTGAAAAAGCAGGAGTTGGGGAGTATTTGGGGCTTGGGGAGGGTTCTACAAAAGGAAGTAGCAACAGTTGGGGAAGATTTGGAAGCTCAACAGGCTTCTACAAGAGGAACAATCTACAGTTGGGGAGGATTCGACACCGGAAACAACAGGAGATCTGACTGTGGAAGTCCTTGGGGTGGTCTACAACAGAAAAACGATAGTTGGGGAGGATTTGGGAACTGGGGAGGGTTCCACTGAGGGGACGGATTTACGGGATTGGGGCAGATTCGACAAAAGGAAAAAACACGAGTTGGGGGGGGAATTCTACAAAGGAAAAAGCGAAAGCTTGGGAGGATTCGGGGGTTGGGGGAAGATGTCACATAGGAAACAAACAAGAGTTGGAAACGAATTTGGAATTGGGGCGGATTCTAAAGAACGGGAAAAAGGAGATGGGGCAATTGTGGGGTTGACGGGGGGACACTACACTGGAGAACAAACTTTGGGAATATTGGAAGAAGACGACGAAAGCAGGTGGGCCGGATAGCAAAAAAACAATTAGTTGGGGAGGATTTCGGAGTTAGGCGGATTCTGAACAAATTACCCTGGCGACGTACCCAGCCCCCGCTCAATGCGGGGCATGAGTAGCTTGGGAGACGATATACGGAGGTGATGACGTGACATGGGCGCATATACTTCTGCGAGCGGCCTTCGTGAGGCTCGCAACCACCCAGGGATTGCGAGGTCCCGCTCAGATCTGCGTGGTGCCTCATTCCGCTGGACCCGCCACCACCCTTCGAAAGTAGCGTCGGTTTCGCAGACTACAGCCCCCCAAGGACGGCGAGGTCCCGTTCAAATCTGCGCGGTGCCTCATTCAGCTGGACCCGCAGGCAGCCCTTGAAAGTGGACACGGTTTTGCAGATCGCAGCCCCCCAGGGACGGCGAGGTCTCGCTCAGATCTCCGCGGTGCCTCACTCCGCTGGACCCACCAGCAGCCCTCGAAAGTGGTGACAGTTTCGCAGACCGCCATGCTGGCCCCCCAAGCAGCCCTCGAAAGTGGCGACAGTTACGCAAATCGCAGCCCCCCAGGGATGGCGAGGTCGAATTTGGACCTGCGGTGGCTACCCACTAAAGCTGTCCTCCCCAGCAGCCCTCGAATGCGTCGACAGTTTCGCAAATCGAAGCCCCCCCCCAAGGATGGCGAGGTCTACGTTGGGACTGAGGCGGCTACCCACTATGCTCCCCCCCAAGCAGCCCTCGAGAGTGGCGACAATTCCGTAAATCGCAGCACCCCAGCGATGGCGAGGCCTACGTTGGATTTGCGGCGGCTACCCACTATGCTGGCCCCCGAAGCAGCCCTCGAGAGCGGCGACAGTTTCGCAAATCGCAGCCCCCCAGGGATGGCGAGGTCGAAATTGGATCTGCGGCGGCTACCCACGATGCTGCCCCCCAAGCAGCCCTCGAAAGTGGCGACAGCTTCGCAAACCGCAGCCCCCCCCCCCAGGGATGGCGAGGTCTACTTTGGATCGGCGACGGCTACCCACCATGCTGCCCCCCCCCCAAGCAGCCCTCGAGAGTGGCGACAGTTTCGCAAATCGCAGCACCCCAGCAATGGCGAGGCCTACGTTGGGTCTGAGGCGGCTACCCACTATGCTGCCCCCCCAAGCAACCCTCGAGAGCGGCGACAGTTTCGCAAATCGCAGCCCGCCAGGGATGGCGAGGTCGAAATTGGATCTGCGGCGGCTACCCACGATGCTGCCCCCCAAAGCAACCCTCGAAAGAGGCGACGGTTCTGAAGATGGCAGCGCCCCCAGGGATGGCGAGGTCTACTTTGGGTCTGGGGCGGCTACCCACTATGCTGTTCCCCCCCCCCCCCCCCAAAGCAGCCCTCGAGAGTGACGACAGTTTCGCACATCGCAGCTCCCCCCCCCACCCCAAGGGATGACGAGGTCTAATTTGGATCTGCGGCGGCTACCCACTATGCTGTCCCCCCCCCCCCAGCAGCCCTCGAAAGTGGCGGCAGTCTCGCAGATCGCAGCCCCCCAGGCAAGATGCACACTCAAGAGGTACCGCAGGCAAGATGCACACTCAAGAGGTACGCACAAGGCAAGTGGAGACAAGAGGGAGGCGGGAGGAAGGAAGGAAGGACGCGCGAGCAGTGCTCCAACCAAGAAGGGTTGGGGAAAACCTAATGTGGGAAGGGGTTAGGAGCTGGGGGGGGGGCCACAGAGAAGAGCAGCAGGAGTTGGGGCGGATTTGGGGGTTGAGGGGGGATTGAACAAAGGAGAAAGCAAGAGTTGGGGAGGATTTGGGAATTGGGGAGGATTCTACATAGGAAGAAAACGGAAGCTGAGGTAGATTTGGGAATTTGGGGAGGACTCTACAAAAGAACCCATACACGTTCGGAGGGGGGATTTAGGAGTTGAGGAGGATTCTACATCAAGGAAACACCAAAATATGGAGAGGATTTGGGAAGCAGGGGGAATGCTGCAGCGGAACAAGCACGAGTTGGGAGGGATTGCGCAGAGGAGTTTGGATTCAGGGGGGATTCTACAGAGGGGAAAGCAGGCATTGGGACGGATTTTCGAGTTGGTAAGGATTCTACAGAGGAGCAAGCAGGAGTTGGGAAGTATTTGGGGGTTTGGGGCGGATTCTACAGGGGAAAAGGAAACCATGAACTGAGAAGGATTTTGAACTTGCGAATGGTGCTACGGATGAGAAAGCAGCAGTTGAGGAGGATTCGAGAATTGGGGAAGACTCTACAAAGGAACACAATAACAACTGGGGGGGGGTGGCATCTGGGGGGCATTCTACAACGGAAAAATCAAGAGTTCAGAAGGGTTGGGGGATTGGGCAGGAGTCTACAAAACAAGACAAGAGATCTGGGAGTTTGGGAGGAATTGGGAATTATGCGGGATTCGACAGAGGACAAGCAGGAGTTGGGAAGGATGTGGAAATCGGCGAGGCTTCTACAAAATCAAAAGCAAGAGCCGGGGAGCATTTGGGAGTTGGGGAAGAATCTCAATGGGAAAAAGCAAGGGTTGGGGAAGATGTGGACCCTGGGGAGGATTGATTCTACAAAAGGAAAAAAATGCATGAGCTGGGGATGATCTGGGAATTGGGGAGGATACCACAAAAGGAACAGCCACGACTTGGGGAGGATTTGGATATGGGAGGGGGTCCACAGAGGAAGAAACAAACATGGAGCAAGATTGGGGCGTGGCAAAAGTTGGGGAAGAGTTGGGGGGGGGGGGGGCCGGGTTCTGCAGAGGAACAAGCAGGACTTGATCGGAGGTGAGGGGGTGAGATCGAAGTGGAACGGAGAGCCCCCCTACCGGGAAATCGATTTCGGTTTCGTGTTCGTGCGTGCCGTGCGTGCGGGCGAGGCGAAGCTGCGTGGGCGGGCGAGAGGAAAGTCTCCTGTGGCTGAGGCGCGGCCGGACCAAATGATTCTCCACCGGGCGGCCGGTGGCGCGCGGTGTCCCGCCGGTGTCCCGGTGGTGTCCTCTGTGGCTGAGGCGCGGCCGGACCAAATGATTCTCCACCGGGCGGCCGGTGGCGCGCGGTGTCCCGCCGGTGTCCCGCTGGTGTCCCGTCGGTGCCCCGCCGGTGTCCCGATGATGATGATGTTGATGTTGATGATGATGATGATGATGATGATGATGATGATGATGATGATGATGATGATGATGATGATGATGATGATGATGGTGCTGATGATGATGGTGATGATGATATCGATAGAGAGACCGAATGTGATATCGATAGTGAGACCGAATGTGAGACCGATTGTGAGATCGATTGTGATATCGATGGTAAAACCGATAGTGAGACCGAAAGTGACATTGATTGTGAGATCGATTGTGAGATCGATAGTGAGATCGATTGTGAGATCGGTTGTGATATCGATAATGAGATCGATAGTGAGACCGAATGTGAGATCGATAGTGATATCGATGGTGAGACCGATTGTGAGACCGAATGTGAGATCGATAGTGATATCGATAGTGAGATCGATAGTGAGACCGAATGTGAGATCGATGGTGAGATCGATAGTGATATCGATAATGAGATCGATAGTGAGACCGAATGTGAATTCGATAGTAACATCGATGGTGAGACCGATTGTGAGATCGATTGTGAGATCGATTGTGATATCGATAATGAGATCGATAGTGAGACCGAATGTGAGATCGATTGTGAGATCGATAGTGAGATCGATAGTTAGATCGATAGTGAAACCGAATGTGAGATCGATTGTGAGATCGATCGTGAGATCGATAGTGAGATCGATAGTGATACCGAATGTGAGATCGATAGGGAAATCGATAGTGAGACCGAATGGGATATCGATAGTGAGATCGATAGTGAGACCGAATGTGAGATCGATAGTGATATCGATAGTGATATCGAGAGTGAGATCGATCGAGTGCGACGTTGGTCCCTCCCCCCCCCCCCTCACCTCCTTATCACCCGAAGGGTGGTCGTTTAGGTAAGGATTTTGGAAATTCTGACGATTCTACAGGGAAACAAAAAGTTTAACGTCACCAATGAAGAAGGTAAGAGTTGGTAAGGATTGGGGGGGTTGGGGGTTCTACATAGAACAAATCAAGAGTTCTACATAGGACAAAGCAAGAGTTAGAGAGGGTGTAGGCGAGTTGGTGGGGATTCTACAAAAAAGAAATAACACGACTCCGAGAGGTGTGGTTTTGTTCCCAACCCTCCTTGATTGGGTATTCGTTTTGAATAGAGGGGTGTGGTCACGTCCTCCTCCCGCCCCCCCTGTGGTCGCCGTCCCTGGGGGGCTGCGACCTGCGAAACTGTCACCACTTGCGAGGGCTGCTGGCGGGTCCAGCGGAGTGAAGCACCGCGCGGATCTGAGCAGGGACCTCGCCGTCCCTGGGGGGCTGCGATCTGCGAAACTGTCGCCACTTTCGAGGGCTGCTGGTGGGTCCTGCGGAGTGAGGTACCGCGCGGATCTGAGCGGGACCTCGCCGTGCTTGGGGGGGGGGGGGCGCGATCTGCAAAACCGTCGCCACTTTCGAGGACTGCTGGTGGGTCCTGCGGAGTGAGGCGCCGCGCGGATCTGAGCGGGACCTCCCCGTCCCTTGGGGGCTGCGATCTGCGAAACTGTCGCCACGCTCGAGGGCTGCTGGTGGGCCCAGCGGAGTGAGGCACCGCGCGGATCTGAGCGGGACCTCGCCGTCCATGGGGGGCTGCGATCTGCGAAACTGTCGCCACGTTCGAGGGCTGCTGGTGGGCCCTGCGGAGTGAGGCACCGCGCGGATCTGAGCGGGACCTCGCCGTCCTTGGGGGGGCTGCGACCTGCGAAACTGTCGCAACTTTCGAGGGCTGCTGGTGGGCCCTGGGGAGTGAGGCAACGCGCGGATCTGATCGGGACCTCCCCGTCCCTGGGGGGCTGTGATCTGCGAAACTGTCGCCACTTTCGAAGGCTGCTGGTGGGTGCCGCGGAGTGAGGCACCGCGCGGATCTGAGCGGGACCTCGCCGTGCCTGGGGGGTGCGATCTGCGAAACTGTCGCCACGTTCGTGGGCTGCTGGTGGGTCCTGCGGAGGAGGCACCGCGCGGATCTGAGCGGGACCTCGCCGTCCCCGTGGGGGGCTGCGACCTGCGAAACTCTCGCCACTTTCGAGGGCTGCTGGCGGGTCCAGCGGAGTGAGGCACCGCGCAGATCTGAGCGGGACCTCGCCGTGCCTGGGGGGCTGCGATCTGCGAAACTGTCGCCACTTTCGAAGGCTGCTGGCGGGTGCCGCGGAGTGAGGCACCGCGCGGATCTGAGCGGGACCTCGCCGTCCATGGGGGGCTGCGATCTGCGAAACTGTCACCACGCTCGAGGGCTGTTGGTGGGTCATGCGGAGTGAGGCACTACGCGGATCTGAGCGGGACCTCCCCGTCCCCGGGGTGAGGCGATCTGCGAAATTGTCGCCGCTGTCGAGTGCTGCTGGTGGGCACCGCGCGGATCTGAGCGGGACCTCGCCGTGCCTGGGGGGCTGCGATCTGCGAAACTGTCCCACTTTCGATGGCTGCTGGTGGGTTCTGCGGAGTGAGGCACCGCGCGGATCTGAGCGGGACCTCGCCGTCCCTGGGGGGCTGCGATCTGCGAAACCGTCGCCACTTTCGAGGGCTGCTGGTGGGTCCCGCGGAGTGAAGCCCAGCGCGGGTCTGAGAGGGACCTGCCCGTCCCTGGGGGGCTGCGATCTGCGAAACCGTCGCCGCTGTCGAGGGCTGCTGGTGGGTCCTGCGGAGTGAAGCACCGCGCGGATCTGAGCGGGACCTCGCCGTCCCTGGGGGGCTGCGATCTGCGAAACTCTCCCCACTTTCGAGGGCTGCGGGTGGGTCCTGCGGAGTGAAGCACCGCGCGGATCTGAGCGGGACCTCCCCGTCCCTGTGGGGCTGCGATCTGCGAAACTGTCAACACGTTCGAGGGCTGCTGGTGGATCATGCGGAGTGAGGCACCGCGCGGATCTGAGCGGAACCAGGCCGCCGTCCCTGGGGGGCTGCGATCTGCGAAACGGCCGCCACTTTCGAGGGCTGCTGGTGGGTCATGCGGAGTGAGGCGCTACGCGGATCTGAGCGGGACCTCGCCGTCCCTGGGAGGCTGCGATCTGCGAAGCTGTCGCCGCGTTCGTGGGCTGCTGGTGTGTCCAGCGGAGTGAGGCGCCGCGCGGATCTGAGCGGGACCTCGCCGTGCCTGGGGGGCTGCGATCTGCGAAACTGTCGCCACGTTCGTGGGTTGCTGGTGGGTCCTGCGGAGTGAGGCACCGCGCGGATCTGAGCGGGACCTCGCAGTCCCTGTGGGGGCTGCGATCTGCGGAACTGCCGCCATTCTCGAAGGCTGCTGGTGGGTCCTGCGGAGTGAGGCACCGCGCAGATCTGAGCGGGACCTCGCCGTGCCTGGGGGGCTGCGATCTGCCAAACGGTCGCCACTTTCGAGGGCTGCTGGTGGGTCCTGCGGAGTGAGGCACCGCGCGGATCTGAGCGGGACCTCGCCGTGCCCCCCCCCTCCCTCCCCCGCCTCCTCCTTCCCAGGGCGTGCTATCTACTCCCTCCCGAGGCGCCCGATATCTCCTGCCGAAGTCCCCGAAAACTGACCCTCCAGTCGGCGGTCGTGTTTATATAAATTTCCGCCACAGTTCGGATCCCCAGCGGCCCCTCGGGAGGCTCTGGGCACCCCCAGAGCACGCTCGGCGAGGCGCCTCTGCCGGCAGGCCTGCCGAGGCAGGAAGACCCCGTGGCGATGCGATGGCGACGACGATGGCGATAACGATGACGATGGCGATCCGATGCTGACACGACGACGATGGCCGACGACAGGGGAGATGGTGATCTTGATTATGACGACATGCGGGCCGAATGTTACACATGGTGCTCCGAACCGATCGTTCGACGCCGACGAAACCTAAATCCTAAATTACATACTACATATGACTGTACGCGCACACGGAAACACGAAAGCTCGAAAGCTCGAAAGCGCGACTCCCTGCAATGGAGTGGCCCCAGGGCCTCCATGGAGAGGCGAGGGGAGCGCCCTCAACTTTGCAGCGTCCGAAATAAGGATTCCAGTGGCTGGGTGGCTGCACAAGCCACGCGCCACAGGCAGACAGGGCCATATGCCATGGGCACAGTATACATGCCACATGCAATGGGCAGCCAGCAGACGGAAAAAGTAACAGCTGGCAGCTGGCAGCAGGGATGGTCCACCTGGTTGGTGAATTTGCGAAATGACACAGTCTCAAGGGTCAAGAGGCGCAATGCCCAAGGCTCTCTAGGCCTTCTGCCCGATTCAAAATACTACAACTAGTGCCTGAAGAGCTGATGCCAATGGCCAATGCCACAGCACCTACTGCGGGACCAAGTCGGCCTGCGCGGCCTGCGTCGCGCGGCGCTCAGCCTCGCACCATTGCTGGTTCATCTGCTGCAGGTCGAGAGCGCGCCTCAGCCGCCTCGCGGCCTGCCCCCTGCGCTCCTCGCGGCGATGCAGCCCCTCCAGCATGTCAATTGTAGCCCGCTGCTTCTCCGCGAGCTCGAACTTCGCGTCCGCGCACGCGATCGTCGAGTCGAGGCTGTCGCAGTCGCTGAGGCCATCTGGCGCCCGCGGAAGGGCGGGGCCCACCACCGCGGCGCTGGCCGCCCCATCAACTCGTCCACGGGCGCCTTCTCCTCCTCTTCCTCCCTGATGCGCTTGCGGGTCAGCACTTCTTGTTCCGCTGCGCGACGAAACGATGCGGCCCTTGCCATGCGAAGCGCTGCGACCTGCGCCTCCTCGCGGCGATGCATCCCATCCAGCGCCTCCACCTCCGCCCGGGCCGGGCGAAAAGGGGCGATAGCAAAAAGGGGGGGGGGAATCGGCTCACGCAACTATAGTCAGTAACAAGTAGTTAGCACAAGCCGTCCAAGGTGCAATTAGCGGTTTGTCGCTTTTGTCCTATATGGCGTTTTTGTCAGAAGTTGGCGCGACGCCTCAGATAGCACGCGCTGGATAGCGATTGCGCCAGCTACCTGGCGCTGACTATAATTTTCGCGGCGCCCCCCGGCGCCGGGGGGCGCCCGTGCATCGAGGAATGGGCTTGGCGGCGGGGCCGAAACCAGCTGCATGCAGCAGATTTCGCACCCCCCTCCTTGTCCTATCCCCCCCGTTCGTTCGGTCCGATCCACCATCCACTCCCAGTCCTGGTTATCGTAGTAATCCATGTCCTCGGAGTCGACGCCATCGCCGAACCCTTCGAAGTCGCCCAGGTCGTTGGGGGGTGTCGTAGCCGCCGCCGCGACGCCGCGCCGCTCCTCGGCGATCGTGGGCGGCGTGCGAGGAAGCGCGCCCTCGCCTGCGGGGGGCAGCCGCCGCCGCGAAGCCGCCCCGCTCCTCGGCGCTCTCCTCCATGGGCGGCGCGAAAGGAATGGCGTCCTCGTCCTCCGCGCCCATCGGCGGCGTGAGCGGAATGATGTCCTCGGCGACCATCGGCGGCGCGAAAGGCATCGCGCCGTCGTCCGCGCAGCTGCCGGGCGCAGCGGTGCTCAAGCTGGGAGCAGAGCAGCCCTGGGCGCTGCAGCCGCTGGTGGCAGCCGCCATGGCCGCCGCGACTGAACTGCTGAGTCAGCTACTCTGGCTGCGCAGCTGCTGAAACAAACAAGCTCGAGTGGCGATGGCAGCGGGCAGGGCAGGAGGCACGGGGCATGGGGCATGGGCCATGGGGAGGGCACCAACTTCCCGTTCCTGGGACGTCGACGTTCAAGCGTGGTTCGTGGCCCGGGCCCGAGCACAACGCTCGCGCAGATAGCGCACCTTAAGGCCCGCGCCCTCGCGCCCTCCTCGCCCCCCATCGCCCCCCCCCCCCCCCCCCCATCGCCTCATGCACTGAAGAGTTTCTGTAAGTTCCCTAGGGCCCCAGACGCCCAAGTCGGCAACAAGATAGCTCTAAGACGGCCCAGGACTGGTCCAAGACAGCCCCAAGATGCCCGCTGGGCGGCCCCAGGGCGGCCCCGAGATGCCCGCTGCGCGGGTCGCACCGCCTGTGGCGCGGCCCGCGCCCACGCGGCGCTGGCGCGCACGCGTAGACGCCCGCGCAGATAGCACGCATGAGGGAAGGAGGGAGGGTACGCCCACGCAGATAGCACACCTCGAGGCCCGCGCCCTCGCGCCCTGCGCGACGCCCTGGGCGGCCCCCGCCCTGCTCGCGCGCTATCCCCCCCCCCCCCCCCCTTCGCCCCCTTTTTTTTTTTTCCCCAGGGGGTGCTATCTACTCCCTCCCGAGGCGCCCGATGTGACCCGACGCGTAAAATATCATATCAAAATCCCTCCCCACTGCAAGTGCGTGCCAAAAGAATACAAACAACAACTCGACGAATTACCGAAGCAATTGAAATTGCCAACGCAACTGGCTCGTGAAATTCCGAGCTGCAATTTCGAAGAATGGCCTGTAACCGACGTTTAGCTCCGAACAAAAAAGTCCCATATGGCGTTGTTGTCTGAGGTTGGCGCGACGCGTGGTATAGCACGTGCTGGATAACGATTGTGCCAACTACTTGTTACTGACTATACAGATCACGGAGGTGTTGCTCTATCAGAAAGCTTTCTGCCTCCATCGCATTCGCAAGCATATCGCGACCGCGATAACACTTCTGCGGAGACTGAAGCAGACAATGCCGCGCAATCTGTCGGGCGAGTAGCATGGCCATTGAGACCGAGAAGAGCTTCGCGTCAGTATTGGTCATGCTAAGTGGACGGGTGATAGCTGGTTCACGATAGACCCCTTCCCCCACCTCCTGATGCATGATCTTTTTGGGTAGGAAAACCACTCGACTTCGCGTCATATCATCAAGGGTGCCAGCCCGGGGGTTCCGAAACAAGGCCCGGTAACATTCATAGAGAAGCGCCCCAGCAGCAGGCCCTCCAGGCCGAGAATGGAATCCCATCCTCCCCAGGCATGCAATCCTTCCTCCCCCTGATCATCGGTAACCAATCGTACTCATTCATCATCCACCCGCGCTCTACCATCCTCATCTATACCCTCAGGGACATCAGACAACTTCGGCACAAAGTCAAGCAGCTCGGGCCAGAGGGGCTCGTCATCCGCGGTAACCCCAAAGAAAGCACTCCAGAGGTCTTGGAGGGCACGTGCAGACTCCTCTTCTGTGTTGCGAAAGTCTCCAGAAGCCGACGCAGTCCCTTGGAGCCACGCGCGGCGCTTCATCTTCCGCCAAAGCTCCGTCCTGGCCGCCAACTTCCGCCGAGCATTGTCCTCGCCGTCGGCAGGGGGGTCCCACGGAGCCCTGAAAGAGCCTGGGCCAGTGCCCAGGTCTGGGGTCAGCCTCACTAGCCTGGTTGAGCTCATCCTCTTCAGCAGACAGTAGAGAGTTGTAAAGACTCTGAACGCGACGGCGAAGTGCATCGCACCGAGCCTCCTGAAGGCCGGCAGGGAGGTGCTGAGCCAGCGCTGGGCACGCGGCGATGGCAATCCCAAGCTTGAAAGAGTCGCCTGCGCGCCAGGCGCGCAGGGCTTGCAGGGCGCGATTATGTTTAGATTCAATATTGTCAGCAACATTCGCGCTAACGATCCGTTTGGCCTCCTCAGCAACTTCAAGCATCACGGATCTGGTTTCAGCAAGCCGGGCCCACGGGCCACCGCCAGGGAGCGCGCGGATGGCACCGCCCAGAAGATCAGAAAACAGCGGGTGCCGAGCACTCCAGGGAGCCAGGCGCTTGGGAGCATCTTTGGGCTTGAAGGTGTCGATCGAGACAACAATCGGGATGTGGTCAAAAGCCATGTCAACCTTCAGGGGCCCGAGCGCCTCGCTTACAATGGTGAGATCGGACACCACAGCATGGGGAAGCGCGCTGCACGCACGGTCCAGTCTAGCTGCATTGGTAGTGGCACCATTCCAGACCCCCGTCCTCGCATCCTCACACGGGTAAAACTCAACCCAAGGGAGAAAAAAAACAACAAAAACAAAACACACGACGATGAAAACGCGATGTGCGATTGACATCCCCTGGCGACCACCCACTGCCATCGGCCCTGAGCCGACCGTCGGAAGAGAGCGCGAAGTCCCACCAGCCCTCCGGGCGTAGGTGGTTTAGGGAGTGTCGTCTTCCATCTTCCCTTCTTCCCCTTTCGGGAAGGGAGTTACCCCTCCCCCTAACCCCCTCCCCTGGAGTTGGACGGGGGATTCCGCTGGTAGTTGGAGCGTCCAAAACGGCCTCGGCGAGGAAGCCCATATCATCGGTTTTACTAAAAAGTGTTGGCCGATTTTAGAGGCTCCCGAGGGGGGACGCTAATTGGGGGACCCCCTTCCTTTGATCGATCACCTCCAAGATGGCCCCAGGAGCGCTCCCAAGGCTCCCAAGAGCGCCCCAACAGGGCCTCAAGAGGCGCCCAGGAGGCCCCAAGAGGTCCCCAAGAGGCCCTGAAGAGGCTCCCTAGACCCCCAAGAGGCCTCAAGAGGATCCCCGAGGCATCCAAGGATCCCCCAGGCGCTCCAAGAGGATCCTAAAACAACTTCCAAATAACATCCCAGGAGGCTCTTGTGCACGTCATTGTTCTTGTTCCTTCTCATGTTTCTCCTCCTCCTCCTCCTTGTCGGCCTACTCCTCCTCCTTCCCCTCCACTTGATCAGCCTCGTCCTCATCCTCCTCCTTTCCTCTTCTCTCCCCCCCCCCTCCTCATCCTCCTCCTCCTCCTCCCCCTCCTCCTCATCATCCGCCTATTCCCCCTCCTCCCTCCTCCCTCCTCCCACTTTTCCCACCTGCTGCCCCTCCTCCCCCTCCTCTTCCTCCTCCTCCTCATCCTCCTCCGACTCCTCCTCCATCCTCGCCCTCTTGGGTAAGACGGGTCCCCCAGCCCTTTGCTACTCTGCATGCTCCCTCACTTCCCTGATCCCCGCAATTCGCCTGGGCATCGTTTTTGGATGGGCTGGTGGGGGCACGCGAAGCGTCAAGAATTTCAACCCCCTTATCAAGATAGCGAAACACTCAGCAGGGCTATGGAGGGCACGAAGGACGGAACGGATAGCATTCGAATAAATACTCGTAAGCTCATTGGTGTTCGGCATGCGTGCGTTGATAATACAGAGGTTCCCAAGGGGCCCAGAGAGGTAAGACTTGAGGATGCGACCTTCGATGACACTCGGGTGAGTAATAGAGGTAAAGAGCTTAGCAATGGCAGGCTGGATACAACTGATGACGCCACCAGCAGCGGACGAATCAGGAAACAGAAAGTGGCCGATCTCGAAATGCCGAAGTTCTCGCCGAAACTGGTTCATATCTGAAACTTGTCCGTGGGTTTCTTAAATGCAAAATACCGCGAGTTGCTTCGCGAGTTTCAGAAACCGAGCAATGCGCGGGGCAGCGTTCGTACTGGCCCGAACAGCGGCAATAAGGGCAGCAGTACTCCAAGAACCAATCTTCATCGGCGAGGGGGGGGAGAAGGGGCGGGCCCTGACCGTGGAAACAGACATCTGCACAGGACTCCGGTCACTGCCAAGACAAGCGACAAAGGCACTAGCAGGAAGAGCACAAGACGGAAGCAGAGGCACATCTTCAGTCTAACAGACCACCTGACCAGAGTCATCTCATTGGCTAGAGAGGCAAGGAGGGGCGACATCCAGGCTCGCAGCGTTGGGACGCACTTCTGAAGGTGCCTCTGTCGCCGCTCCCGCAGCCTGAGGCCCGTCGCATTCTCCTCTAAACAGGCCGGGAGGAGGGGGGAGACCAGCTGATGGAATTCAGCGAATTGCTCAGGGAAAGAAGTGATGGCAACCTGGGGCAGGTCAGACTCGCTAGTCACTAAGTCGACGTGGCAGAGCTGAACAGGATCCCCAGACGAGCGAAGGACAGATACATCTCCACCAAGCCCGATAGATCCATGTCTTTGCCAGCTTGTTGCATGACGGCAGCAAGGGCACCCCAAACCTTGCCCATGGCCAAGAAGAGAACGCGGGTGCCGGGCGCCATGTCCCTCTTGGCCCGGAGCATGATCTGCTGCTGGGGGTAGATCGAGTCGGGGAAGGCGATGAGGCGACGGTACTCAGCATGTTATGGCAGTCCGAGGCTTTGGTTGAGTCCGCAAAATCAAACATGATCTACATAGTCATGTCATACGTGCGCACAATCGGGCGTGGGCGATCATGTGGAATGCCAGCCGTGATGACAATACCCGCCGCACGCCTCAACGAGGCCTGCATCACTCTCCGAAGGAAGCCGACAAGAATCACACGATGGACACGTTCCATAGCGTCGTGCTTGGCCTCAGGATGGGGACCGCCACTCCCAACGCGACGAATCGGAACAGATGAACGCGGTGTCGGTGTACTCTGGAGCTCGGCGATGGTTGCGTCGATGTCAACCGCGGCCGCCACTGCATCCTGGATGGTAGCGGTGCTGGTCAACTCCATGTTCTGGATGCGCGTGTTGAGGCTGTGAACGTTCTTGTCCGTGGTCGCGATGGCGTTTTGGAGAACCTGCACATCCTGGGCAAAGTTCCGCTCCATCACCTAAATGCGACTTCGAGGCCTGGATACTTCCAATCAGCTGCTGCATCCAGCTCGGGGGACGGGCTGGAGCAGCATCCTCGTCATCAGGGTCACCCCTGCTGCTCCAAATGCGTGTGCGATCAGAGTTGCGCAAGCTCGAGTCAGTACTCGGGCGGCGCGAGCGACTCTCAGGGCTCATGGAGAACCTCTGAGGCGAACGCGTAGGGTTGCAACTCTCAGATGACTCCTTCATCGCTGCGCGGCGCGAAAGGGACCGTGAGGCCGACTTTGTCGGCTTCTTGACCCCTCGGACAGCTCCATCCGCAACAGGCATCGGAGACACTGGTGTTATCCGAACCGTAATGAGAAAGTGGCCGAAAACCTTCCTGCAAGGCAGTGAAAGCTCACGCAGGGGTCGTAGTGGGGAAAAGATGAGGCCTGACCTCAGGAGACTAGGGCCTCCCTGTCGCCTGCAACAAGGCTCTAGCCCCAGGGCAGGTTAGAACCTTGAGCCAAAATGGCCACGGATCGTGCCGACCCTATAGTTGGCCCCAGACGGCGCGGGGAACGCCCAACCATACACGATCGGTCGTTTCCGAAACGCCAGATCGTTCAGCATCGGCCGATTCTTGGTCGCTGGCGGCGTTCAGCGTTGAACGCCAGGTGCGGGGCCGTCGCCAGTCGTTACGGCGCGAACCTGCCGTACCTCGAGAAGGCATCCGCCCTCCTATCGGGCGCGCGCAAGCATGGATCGGGGGAAGTGCCCTCCCCAAATGCGGCCAGTGCGGCTTCGCTCGGCGGCGGAAATACGCGATTTCCCATGGAAACGGAACCCGTCGCTAATCCACGCCCATTTTTTGCGATCGCCTGATCCTAGCAAGCCGCCCCCTCGCCCACATACCCCACCCCTTTGGCGCGCCGCCAGCACCTTGGCGAGGCGATCCCGGCGCTCTGGGGCCGTGGTCCGGGTGGGCCGCCCTCGAGGGTCCGAGGGGCTCCCCAGGCCAGCAAGACCAGACTCCTCCTCCTCCTCCTCCGCCTCCTCCTCTTCCTCCTCCTCCTCCTCCTCCCCCGCCTCCTCCTCCTCCTTTTCCTCCTCCTCCTCCTCCTCCGCCTCCTCCTCCTCCTCTCCTCCTCCTCCTCCTCCTCCTCCTCCCCTCCTCCCCCTCCTCCCCCTCCCCCCTCTTCTCCTCCTCCTCCTCCTCCTCCCTCCTCCTCCTCCTCCTCCTCCTCCTCCTCCTCCTACTCTTCCTCCTCCTCCTCCTTGTCCACTCCCGACTGGGCAAACCAGACCTCTCCAGGGGTGCGTTCTCACCAGAACTGTGAAGCGAATCAAGCAGTGCCTCCCGGGAGGCCAGCGAAGGCGAAAACGAGGCAAGGATAGCAGTAGCGGCACCTTTTCCTCCACTGACCGACGTGTTTCCTCAAAACACTCTGCCTCGGGAGGTGCGTCCCGAATCCCAGGTCTGGCTCCGGACCTCTGCTTAATGCGACTGTTTGCAACAGTGCGTCCTATGGGGGAGGGGTTCCACCTGCTCGAAACAGGCGCCAGAAACAATCAAGATCGACTCCACCGGGGGGGGAGCGGGGTGTGCGAGGGCCCGCGCCGATCGGCATGACAATCAACAAGAAAACGACGACCTTCCAACGACCGATGGGTACGTGTCTGCAGCCCGCGCGGAGGAGTAGGCACTGTCGGAAACTTGAGGGAAGCTGGAAACGTATCAGTACAGTGGGGGCTCGACCACAAGGAACCTTCCACAAGAAACCCAACCCTGAGACCCCAGGACGTCCATTGACTTTTGGTGTGGGAGCGTCACGCTTTCCACAGCAAAACCATCGAAACTCAGGAAACCCAGGGCACCCTGGAGGCAACCAGGATGCACTGTACCATGACGTGTTGCTCATCTGATCAAAGGCCTGGGACCCCCTCTGACACCCCGGGGGCGGCCGACGCGACCGCGGCGGCTGGGGCGGCGTGCTCGAGGAGATGCTGGGCCACGTAATTGCCGTACGGGTGCATGCAGAGGGTCACGGCGTCGTCCAGGATGCAGTCAACGATCTGCTCCACCTACCCGAGCGTGCGCGGTCCTCCTCCTCCTCCTCCTCCTCCTCCTCGTCCTCCTCCTCCGCCTCCGCCTCCTCCTCCGCCTCCTCCTCCTCCTCCGCCTCCGCCTCCGCTTCCGCCTCCGCCTCCTCTTCCCCCTCCTCCTCTTCCTTCTCCTCCTCCTCCTCATCCTCCTCCTCCTCCTCCTCCGCCTCCACCTCCGCCTCCGCCTCCGCCTCCTCCTCCTCATCTTCTTAGTCCTCTTCCTATAAGTATTATCCGTATTATTCTTAATACTCATATTTTGTAGCATTAGTATTACTAGTCTGAATAATATGATTCATCTTCGTCGCATTATTCGAAATTCGCCGGCCCAACGGGCCAGAGGCGTGCTAAGATCTCCGGTAACTACTTAACAATATTTCTAGTTCGCGCGCGCGGGGCGGCCCCCGGCTGACCCCCGGCCGGGTCCCGGCCGGTCCCGGGCGATCCCCAGGGGGGAGGCTATTTCTCCCCACCCCTCACGAGGATCGTGGCCTCCGAGGGGGTGGCTGCAATCGACTACCCCCCCTCCCGCCCCAAGGGGCCCCCAAGAGCCCCCCAAGAGGCCCCAGGGAGCCCAAGACGCCGCCAAGAAGCCCCCAAGAGGCCCCCAAGACGGCCCAAAGAGGCCCAGGGCCGGCGGAATGAGCGAAGCGATTAAATAATTGTTTATTCGTGTTCTTCGCGCTCTTATTCTTCATAATCAGCGTATGACATAATCAGCGTATGATTCTTCTTCATCGAAATATAATCAGCCATCTTAGTATTCGTACATCCTTCGATTTTCGTATTAGTAACATTCGTCTTATTAGTATTATTCGTATCATTCGTCTAATGAATACCATTATTACTCTTCTTATTATTCGTAATATCTTTCTTCGTAATATTTCCCCAATCAACGCTTGCACTGAAGGTGTCCTAGTGGATGTTGAAGGATTTGGCAAAAAATCCCCGCCGATGTTGGTGGCAGGCTGGGTTCCTGGGTTCCCGGTTATGGGTTCCCGGGTTCCCGGTTCCGGGTTCCGGGCCGATTTCGGAGGGCGGCGAGGTTCCCGGGTTCCTGGTCAAACTTCTTATCGATCGATCTCACCATCGATCTCATTACCGACTTCTCGATCGATCTCACCATCGATCTCACAATCGACCTCACTGTCAATCTCACAAGCGATCTCACCAGAGATCGCACGACCAATCTCGCGATCGATCTCCCCATCGATCTCATTGAATCGATTTCAATATCGGTCTCACAGTCGACCTTACAATCGTCCTCACTATCGATTCCACGATCGATCTCATTATCGATCTCACAATCGATCTCAAGACCCATAGTATCAATTTTCAATTCATCAAACTATTGGGGTTTTCTTAGGTGCAATCGTATTATTCGTGTTAGTTCCCCAATCAGGGCTTGCACTGAAGGGGTCCTAGCGGAAGTTGAAAGATTTGGCAAAAAATCCCGCCGATTTTGGTCGCACGCTGGGTTCCCGGGTTCCTGGTTCACGGGCCGACTTCGGTGGGCGGCGAGGTTCCCAGGTTCCCGGCTTTTGGTCGATCCTCTTATCGATCGGTCTCAGCATCGATCTCATTTCCCAACTCTCTGTCGATCTCACCATCGATCTCACAATCGATCTCACAATCGATCTCGCAGGCGATCTCACTAGAGATCGCACGAGCAATCTCGCGATCGATCTCCCCATCGATCTCATTGAATCGATTTCAATATCGGTCTCACAATCGACCTTACAATCGTCCTCTATCGATTCCACCATCGATCTCATGATCGATCTCACAATCGATCTCAAGATCCATATGACTAATTTTCATATCATTCGCAGATTGAGGTTTTCTCAAGTGTAATATTCTTATTCCCGAATCAGTGATTGCACGGAAGGAGTCCTAGCGGAGGTTCCCCAATCAGTGCTTACACTGAAAGGGTCCTAGCGGAGGTTGAAGGATTTGGCGAAAACTTCCCGCCGATTTTGGTCGCACGCTGGGTTCCCGGGTTCCCGGGTTCCCGGTTCCCGGGCCGATTTCGGTGGGCGGCGAGGTTCCCAGGTTCCCGGGTTCCTGGTCGATCTCACCATCGATCGGTCTCAGCATCGATCTCATGTCCCACCTCTCTAACGATCTCACCATCGATCTCACAATCGATCTCTCAAGCGATCTCACTGGAGATCGCACGAGCGATCTCGCGATCGATCTCCCTATCGATCTCATTGAATCGATTTCAATATCAGTCTCACAATCGACCTTACAATCGTCCTCTATCGACTCCACTGTCGATCTCATGATCGATCTCACAATCGATCTCGAAATCCATGACTAATTTTCAGATCATCCACTGATTGAGGTTTTCTCCGGTTAATTCGAATGAGTATCATGAATATTATTAGTATTATCATTTGTATTCCTCCCTCACCTCCTCCTCCACCTCCTCCTCCTGCTCTGCCTCCTCCCCCCCTCCTCCTCCTCCTCCTCCTCCTCCTCCTCCTCCCTCCTCCTCCTCCTCCTCCTCCGCCTCCTCCTCCTCCGCCTCCTCGCCTCCTCCCCCCCTCCCCCCCTCCTCCTCCGCCTCCTCCTCCTCCTCCTCCTCTCTTCCTCCTCCTTGTCCGCATCCTCCGCCTCCTTCGCGTCCTCCCCCCTCCTCACCCTCCTACCCCTCCCGCCCCCTCCTCCTCCTCCTCTCCTCCTCCTCCTCCTCCTCCACCTCCTCCTCCTCCTGCTCCTCCTCCTCCGCTCCCGTCACCTCCTCCTCCTCTCCTCCTCCCTCCTCCTCCTCCTCCAACTCCTCCTCCTCCTCCCTCTCCTCCTCCTCCTCATCCTCCTCCTCCTCCCCTCCCATCCTCCTCAGCTTCAGCAGCAGCAGCAGCAGCAGCAGTGTCATCGACAAACAGATAGCACCGTCAACATGTGAACATCCTGACCATCTTCACAACTTCCGCATTGGCCAACCATCATCACCCACAACATCATCAACATCATCATCATCATCATCATCATCATCAGCAGCATCATCATCATCATCATCATCATCATCATCATCATCATCATCATCATCAGCATCAGCATCATCATCATCATCATCAGCATCATCAGCATCATCATCATCATCATCATCATCATCATCATCATCATCATCATCATCATAAGCATCATCATAAGCATCATCATGATCATCATCAGTATCATCATCATCATCATCAGCATCATCATCATCCTCTTCATCATCATCATCACCATCACCATAACCATCATCATCAACATCATCATCAGCATCAGCAGCATCATCATCAACATAATAAGCATCAGTATCGTCAGCAGCATCAGCATCATGATTAGCTTCGACATAGGCAGCATCGCCATGCTCAGCATCAGCATCATCATCAGCATCAGCATCATCATCGTCAGCAGCAGCAGCTTCATCAGCATTGTCACCGTCAAACTCATCATCAGCAGCATCATCAGCATCAGCGTCATCATCAGCGTCATCAGCAGCATCATCAGCATCACCCTCATCAGCATCATCAGCATGGTCATCATCAGCATCAGCAACATCATCACAAGCAGCATCATCATCAGCATCGTCAGCATCATCAGTATCAGCATCAGCATCAGCATCAGCGGCAGCAGCATCATCAGCAGCATCAGTATCATCATCAGCATCATTCTCACCACCATCACCATCACCATCACCATCAGCATCAGCATCAGTATCAGCATCATCATCACCAGCATCGTCATCATCATCGCCACCATCATAATCATCATCATCGGCATCATCATCAGCGTCATAAGCATCATCATCATCAACAACATCAGCATCACCATCATCATGAATATCAGCAGCACCATCATCATCATCACCAAGATCAATATCACCATCATCCTCATCATCATCGTAGTCAGCATCATCATCACAATCCTCATCATCAGCATCATCATTGTCATCATCATCATCATCATCATCATCATCATCATCATCATCATCATCATCATCATCATCATCATCGTCATCAACGCCAGGTTGCTCCCGCTGTGGCCTCCTTGTGGCCCGTCCCAGGCCACCAGAGACCCTCGGGAGCCTGCTGTCCCCGTGCCAAAAGCCTGCCACTTTTGGGTCTTGGAGGGACGGTTGCTGGCAGGGCGAGCAGCGTCTGGGGCCGACGCACTCGCGCTGCCCCTCCCAACAACAGTTGCAGGAAGGCGCACAAGCTCGATGACACCAAGCTCATAGAGCCTTGGCCCCGAGTGCATCGCGCTGTCCTGTCCTAGTGGCTCTGCACTCGGTATGTGCATCAGGTGGATGAGCTGCATCAGGTGTATGAGCGGCATCCCCATCGCCGAAACCATGGGAAGCCGCACTGCCCTCGCTCGTCCAAACATTATTGGAACGATATCTGCGCTGACGAGCACCCGAAGAGCGACAGTTCCTAGCTCGACGGCAGACGGAATCTGCGGCGGGAGGAATGGGCGGAGCGACCGACCGACGCGCGCGCGCGCGCGAGGAACGAAAAACCCGAACCCCCAGTTGCCAGCGCCGATGGATGGCTGGCAGACAGGAGTGAGAACCTGCAGGGCTCTTCGACCAACGCCTGTCCGAGGATCAGCCTCCTGGCCCGGCCACCGAGGGCACCTGCGTCGGCTGTGGTCTGCAATGCTGGGGCCCGCTCGGCGTGCGTGACTCTCTGTGCCGGGCCGCGTTTCACGTGCCGTGCTCGACGGCTGCCTGACTGTCCGCAGGGCAGAGAAGTGTAGCGGCAAAAATCGTCATCGCCATCCTCGCCCTCCTCCGATCGGGGAGACGTAAGACTCGGGTTCGGGGGACTCGGGTTGGCCTAACGGGGCCATCATGAAAATGACGAGCCCCAGTCTGAAAACTGACGAGAACTCCCGCTGCAGATATCCCACGAAGACTGGACCGTCAAAATCAAGGACGCGCTCGTCAAAAGCGTCGACAGACCCGAGCTCTGGTGCACTCGAGTCTTACGTTTCCCCGATCCAAATGTCGACCACACGCAAGAGTGATCCTGGCTAAGAATGACCTTTGGTGCACGGCTTTTTGGAGGGCCGCGGGGGCACCAAACTCGAGGGCGCAAGACGCTACTGTCGCATCGCGCTCGGCGATCGGGGGACCCATACGGGCCCGCACCAAAGGTCACCCCGGCGAAAGGTCACTCTGACCCAGACTCCCGACGTTGTGCTTTCTTCATAACGTTGACCCCCGGAGGTCTCGACCCCTTCCCCAGGACCGGTTCTTCATGCCGAGTCGTTTTTTGACGGCCCCGAGGCCTGGCCAGGGCCCCCGGAGGCCGAAAATAGCAAAAGACCTCCCGCCTTGGAAGGTGATTCCCCAGCACGGGCTCCTCATCCTGAGGCCTTTTGTTGACGGCCCCCGAGGCCCGGCGGGGGCCCCCAGAGGCCCATCATGCAGCGGACAGCCTCCCGCCGCGGCTGCTGCCACAGCGCGAGGAGGGGGGCCGGGCACGTGCAGGCGCACAGGCAGCGGCGACGCCCACGAGGGCGCGTCGGCGGCGGCAGGAGAGCCCCGAATCGAAGCGACGAGTCGGAGCTGAAGGGGCCTTGGGACACACAGAATTCGCCGGCCCAACGGGCCAAGGGCGTGCTAAGATCTCTCTCTGGTAACTGGTCAACAATACTCTAGTTCGCGCGCGCGGGGCCGCCCCTGGGGGTCCCCAGACGAAAAGTACCCCGGGAGACCCCCGAGGGACACACCAACAAATACACACAGATAACAGGATTCCCCGCATGTTCCCATATGTTCTGGGTCTGTGTCTTCCCCCCACTTCCCATATTTGCCCATACGTTCTGCAGAGTCGACGATTAGTTCTGTCTGTGTGTTTTCTCCCCTTCCCGAGGATCGGCAGTCGAAGCACATCGAACCGGAGGAAACCGGCGGCCGAGTCGGGCCGAGTCGGCAGGCGAGCAGGCCTCCAGCGAGACAGCGAAGCCCACGTCGGCATCCGAAGCCGAATCGCATCGGCATCGGAGGCCATCGGAATCGAGTCGAATCGAATCGGAGGAATCGACATGAGCCCTGGAGGATAAGGATGTGATGGGAATAAGGATGAGGATGAGGATGAGGATGAGGATGAGGATGAGGATGAGGATGAGGATGGTGATGGTGATGGTGATGGTGGTGGTGATTGTATGGTGATGGTGATGGTGATGGTGATGGTGATGGTGATGGTGATGGTGATGGTGATGGTGATGGTGATGATGATGATGATGGTGGTGATGATGATGATGATGATGATGATTATGATGATGATGATGATGATGATGATGATGATGTTGATGATGATGATGATGATGATGATGATGATTAGTGTTCAACTTGCACGAGGCCGAACAATGTGCGCCAATACTGGTACAGAACATCGCCCCTGACAGCACAAACAGCGTTCAACGGCGCTGAATGGTGCAAGAAAGACTCAATGTGGAAAGTTCACAAGTCTCGTATATACACCCTATAAGCTGACCCTCGTAAAGCCAACGATGATGATACTGATGCTGATGCTGATGCTGATGCTGATGATAATGATGATGATGATGATGATGATGATGATGATGATGATGATGATGATGATGATGATGATGATGATGATGATGACTACGATGATGATCATGATGATGTTGATGTTGAATCGAATCGAATCGGAGATATCGAAACGAGCCCTGCGACGACGCCGACCTGCTCGGGCCGGCAGCGCTCAAGCAGCCGCTCCACGATGCGGCAGCCGTACCTGTGCCGCGCCGCCTGCGCCAGCGCCCCGTGGCCCCTGCGGCGGCAGGCGGGAGACACGCGGAGGTTCGGCCTCGGCTCGAGCGCAGTCGTCGCCGCCGCCGCCGCCGTCGCCGCCGCCGTCGCCGTCGAGGTCACCGTCGCCGTCGCCGTCGAGGACACCGTCGCCGTCGCAGTCATGGTCGTCGTCGTTGTCGTCGACGTAGACGTCGTCGCCGCAAAGCGATGCTCGAGGCTCGAGGCTCGAGGGTCTGGGTTTGGGGGCGTCTGCGGGCCCTTCCAGGGCTTCCAGGGGCCTCCACACTTCACCTTCTCCCGTTAGCCCTTCCCATACCCCCTGTTCCTGCTCATGTGAATCGTCCTTCTCCTCTTGTTCCTGCTTCTGCTGCTCCTCCTCCCCCCACCACAAGAACCACCACACCCACCACCAACATCCCCATCATCGTCTTCATCAGCACCATCATCATCATCATCATCAGCATCATCAGCATCATCATAATAATAATCAGCATCATCATCAGCATCATCATCAGTATCATCATCACCACCAACACCAACATCATCATCAGCACCATCAGCATCATCATCCTCACCACCACCACCATCATCATCATCATCATCAGCATCATCATCACCATCATCATCATCATCATCGTCATCAGTATCAGCATCATCGTCATCAGTATCAGCATCCGCATCAGCATAATCATCATCATCGTCAGCATCAGCATCGTCATCATCATCGACAGCATCAGCATCATCATCGTCTCATCGCCACAGCATCAGCATCATCATCATCGTCATCATCATCAGCAGCACAGCATCACCAGCGGCAGCATCAGCGGCATCAGCATCAACATCAACATCATCGTCATCATCAGCATCAGCATCATTTTCACCATCATCATCATCATCAGCATCATCATCACCATCATAATATTGATCTGCATCTGCATGTTGGTGATCATCATCATCACCATCATCATCATACTCATCGTGATCATTAACGTCAGCAGCATCATCATCGTCATCAGCACCGCAACCATCTCGATCAAGACCACCCCTACTGTCAGCATCATCAAGAACATCCTTATCACTAGTCGTCGTCATTATCGTCGTCATCACCATCATCAACCCCATCCATCAGGATTAGCATCATCATCCTCACCACAACCATCATCATCATTATCAACAGCATCACCATTCGTATCGTCATCATCCGCATCATCATCATCAGCATCATCATCGTCATCATCACCACCACTTCTTAAGGCACATGTTTGGTTCGTGGCTACGGCTTCTCCGTACCCCGTTCCACATACCTGTGAACGTTACACCATTATACTCATCACCACCAGCACCAGCATCTTCATGATCACAATCACCATCATCAACAACAGCATCAACATCACCATCATCACTATCTTCATCATAATCGTCATCATTATCGGCACCGTCATCGTCATCGGCACCATCAGCGTCATCATCAGCATCATCATCGTCGCCATCATCAACACCATACCCACATTCTTCCTCATCATCCCCATCATTAAGATTCACCATCATGACTTCAATCAGCATCATCGCCATCATCAGCACCATTATCATCACCATCAGCAGCAGCATAATCAGCATCATCATCCGCATCATCATCAGCATCATCCTTATCAGCATTAGCAACGTCACCATCATCATCGTCAGTATCATCATCAGCAGCACCATCGTTATCATCATCATAATCATCATCATCAGCAGCAGCATCATAATCATCATCATTCTATCGTCGTTCACATCGTCGTCCTATCTCCTTCCCACCCCCATCTCCTCCTGTCGATGATCCTAGAAACGTATGTTCGTGCCAACAAAACGCGTTATGACGAACATCGAACAAATCTACCCACCCACTCCCCCTGCTCCAGTTCCAGTTACATGATCGCCCTGTCTGTCCCCCCGCCTCATTATTACCGCCACCACCACCACCACAATCCCTTCACGCACGAGCACATGCCTCGAAGGTTGACCACACCGCCATCGTGGGGGACCTAACCGAGCCATACCCACTCCGCAGATCGTACGTAAACTATATCGTGGAAAACATGATCGACCCACGAACCCGGAAAGGAATATAGAACTGTAACACATGGCAGCGTTTTCAAAGACACCTGATTGGGTGACGGGCAAATGCAATTCTGAGTGTATCGATCTTGATGTACCCTGCCAAGGGCTGTGCTGTGCTGCGCCGTGCTGAATTGCGATGTGCCATGGCGCGACTGCGCTCTATAGCGTCGTGGATCGAGTCCTCCTTTGCATCCGAGTCCTGACCGAACTGATCTGGATCTTAAGCTCGAGCTGCCTGAACACATAGTAGCTGCCCCAGAGCTAATGGACAGGGGAACATGCCAGGAGGACGCGCCGCGAAACGTCCCAAGGGATGCGCCAGGCGACGTGCCAGGGGACGCGCCATGGGGTCGCACCGTAGGACGTGCCAAAGGGACGCGCTACGGAACGTGCCAATGGATGTGCCACGGAATGTGCCAGGGGACGCGCCACGCGACGTGCCAGGGGGACTCGCCAAGGGACGCCCCACGGAACGTGCCAAGGAACGTGCCAAGTTGCAATGCTGAGTGTATCGATCTTGATGTACCGTGCCGAGGGCTGTGCTGTGCTGCGCCGTGCTGAATTGCGATGTGCCATGCCGCGATTGTGCTCTATAGCGTCGTGGATCGAGTCCTCCTTTGCATCCGAGTCCTGACCGAACTGATCTGGATCTTAAGCTCGAGCTGCCTGAACACATAGTAGCTGCCCCAGAGCTAATTGACAAGGGGAACATGCCAGGAGGACGCGCCGCGAAACGTCCCAAGGGATGCGCCAGGCGACGTGCCAGGGGACGCGCCATGGGGTCGCACCGTCCTCAACAAATTATGAAAAACAAGCGTTTCGCTTGAGAAATCCTGTCAAAACCCAAAGAAATCAAAATTCCTGCGTGCGGGACGCGGCACGCGCGAGACATCCTCGGAATTCCTGCGCGAGGAGCGCTTTTCCGTGTCGCGGTCGGCTCTGCAAAACCAGCGTTTCGCTCGAGACATCCTCAACAAATTCTGAAACCAAGCGTTTCGCTCGAGACATCCCCAACTCTGCAAAACCAGCGTTTCGCTCGAGACATCCTCAACAAATTCTGAAAAACAAGCGTTTCGCTCGAGACATCCTCAAACATAATTTCGCCGGCCCTACTCCGTGCGTGCCCGCTCGCAAAATAATTTCGCCGGCACAAGTCGCAGGGGGGCCGGGGGGTTAACCTACTAAAAGAGAACCCTGGGCCCGCGCCCTTTCCGGGAAAAAAAAACCCGGCAAACCCCCTGGCTAACCCCAGCCAGCCCCTCCGCACAACCCTGGTCATGGCAAGCATTTCCATGATAGATATGATGTGTTACCTTTCCCGCCGGCCTTCTTCCTCGTCCTCGCCAGCCTGTTTGACCGCATCCCTTCCCCTGCCGAACTGCCTCCCCGCTTCCCGCGCGGGTCTCTGCTTGCAAAAGCCGCGCCACACTGGAGCACATGCTTAGATTCCACCCAGATGGGGTCGGAGGATCGCGCCGCATCGCCAATGCATCGACACTGCATCGGCAACGCATCGTCGACATCGGCGACGCATCGGCGCCGTCGGCATAGAGAAAGTCGGACTCCACATCGAGCCGCATCAACGATGCATCGGCGATGCGGCGCGATCCTGCGACTCCATCAATTCTGGTCTCATCTGGGCGGCCTAAAATGCTGCGGTGGGGGTGGGATGCGAAAACGTACTTCTGAGCGGGAACCTCTCTGTGCCGAGGAGGTGGAGGAGGAGGAGGAGGAGGAAGAGGAGGAGGAGGAGGAGGAGGAGGCGGCAGCGGAGGCGAAGGCGGAGGCGGAGGCGGAGGAGGGGGATGGGTAGGAGGAGGAGGAGGAGGAGGAGGAGGAGGAGGAGGAGAAGGAGCAGGAGGAGGAGGAGGCGGAGGAGGAGCAGTGGGAGGAGGAGGTGGAGGTGGAGGAGGAGGACGAGGGGGAGGAGGCGGAGGAGGAGGAGGCGGAGGAGGAGGCGGAGGGAGAGGAGGGGGAGGGGGAGGGGGAGGGGGAGGGGGAGGAGGACAAGCCAGGTGCGTTCGCGTCATATCTGACATCCTACCCCTCCCTCCCATCCTTTACCATAGCGTAGATCCCCTCTCTACTCGCACAGTCGGATGTCGAGCAGGGCAATGATCCCGAAAGGGTACGCGATGCATTGTAGAGCACGGCATGGCATGGCGTAGAAGAGCACCGCAAAGCGTAGTAGCAACCTAGCACTGCATTGCATGCCGTGGCATGGCACGGGAAATGATTCCAGCGCTGCAGCGGGAGCGCGAGTCGAAACGAGCGGAAGCGCAGAAATGAGGCCAGCGCTGCAGCGGGAGCACGATTCGGAACGAGCGGAAGCACGGAAATGAGGCCAGCGCGCTGCAGCGGAAGCACGATTCGGAACGAGCGGGGCCCGAAAATGAGGCCGGCGCCTCAGCGAGAGCAGCATTTTGAAAGAAATGCAGGCGAAAACCCAACTCCGGGAAAACCTGTGTGTAAGAAAACAGTACGCGGGGGGGGTCGAGCACTTTCAAACCGTCATCAGGGGAAGAGGGAGAGTAGTATTCATATTGAGTAATTGTGGAGGAGGAGGAGGAAGAGGAGGACGACGACATCTGGCCCAGACCGCGACGCGCGGAGCTCAGCCACCTCGGCGCCCCTGGGGGCGGCCCAGGCCCTGGGCCGCCTCGAGGAGAGCCAGTTGAAACAACGGCGGCTCTCTCACTCAGCCCAAATGCGCTCAGATCGGGGGGAAGAAAAGGGGCGGATAGCAAAGGGTAGGGTAGAGAATCAGCTCACGTAGCTGACTTTCCCAGAGCCTCCCGGCGCCGGGAGGCGCCAGTTGAAACAACGGCGGCTCTCCCACCCAGCCCAAGTCCGCTCAAAACCTGCCCCTGGACTTTGGTCGGGCATGTCCCCCTACAGGGGGATTTGGGACGAAACATACAAAATACCCCAATGCTCACAGAATGGCCCCCGGACGATTTGCTTCTGGGTATTCCTCCTGTAGAGGGACAGGCCCGACTTCACCCTGGACCCTTCCCTGGGTCCATCTGCTGTCGATGCGGATCCAGCTGCGTCGACGAGCAGCCTCCAGGAGGCCTCCTCCTGCTCCTCCTCCTCCTCCTCCTCCTCCTCCTCCTGCTCCTCCTCCTCCTCCGGCGCCTCCTCCTCCTCCTCCGACTCCCCCTCCCAACGGGCACAGAAGGTGCCACGGGAGCGCCGCCCGTGCCTCGGCCGGCCAGCCCTCGGGCCAAGACGGGGGCCTCCGGCGGCCGCTCGGTTCTGATCTCTGGACACCCCGCGGCGCGCCTCGCGGCGAGGCGCAGCGGCCTGAGAGCGCACCCCGCGAGCGGTGGGCCTGTTTTCCACCACGAGGTCCTCCTCCTCCTCCTCCTCCTCCTCCTCCTCCTCCTCCGCCTCGTCCTCGTCCTCGTCCTCCTCCACCTCCTCCACCTCCTCCTCCTCGGCCTCCGCCTCCTCCTCCTCGTCCTCCTCCTTCCAACTTATGAGAGGCGGAAGACCCCCTCCCCCTCCAACTTATGGTGGTGGTGGTGGAACACAGGCCAATCAGAGAGTGTAAGACCTCCAGGAAACGATGAGAAAACGCCCGGAAGCCTCCGCTGTGCCCTCCTCCGACCGACCTCTGCAACATCTCGTCCACGATAAGCTGACAGGCGTCGGGGCTGGCAGTCGTGATTAGAAGAAGAACAAGAACAAGAAGAGCAAGAAGAAGAAACAAAGCAACGCCATGACCATAATCTTTTGGCGCTCCGCGTGCATTTCTTGGATCTGCGCTGGACCCCCTCCCTGGCGCGCGGAGCGCGCCTGGGGCGGCGCCAGAGGCGGCGCAGGGGGGGCCCAGCGTGGATCCAAGAAATCCTCGCGGAGCGCCAAAAGATTATGGTTCATGGCGTTTTGTCTTCTTCGAGTGACGCTAATCGACGCTAGCCGACGCCAAATCGGCGCCACCTCATCGACTCCCAAGCGCTGACATCGACACGAGCCGTCGCGAAAGACGAAATGTATTACGAGGGCACACACACACGCGGCCCCCACGATTTGCGATACCGAAGCCGACCTCTGCAGCAGCTCGTCCACGATGAACTGGCACGCGTCGGGGCTGGCCGTCGTGATGCACTTCTGCAGCACGAAGTTCGCGTGCGGGCAGCGCAGGGCGTCCCAGACGTGCCCTCGCAGCTCGGCGGCCAGGCGCCCGCAGGCCTCGGGCCCGCGCGCGTCGTCCAGGGCCTGCTGCACGCGCCGGCAGCCCTGGCGCGCGCGGCGGGGGGCCACTGGGCGGCGAGCCACTCGGCACGGCACGAGCCCGCTGCAGGCAGTTTCACCAAGCCCTCCTCCTCCTCCTCCTCCTCCTCCTCCTCCGACTCCCCCTCCTCCTCCTCCTCCGCCTCCGCCGCCTCCTCCCCCCCCCCGGACCCTCAGGGGCAACGACAGGGGGGGAGAGGCACAGGGGGGGGGCAGCGGCCCCCAATCGCCCATGGATCTCGCCGATGGGGGCCCGAGAGCCCCAAGCTGCTCAGGAAGGTGCGGATATTCATCATCGGGGCCGTCGCCGATCTATCGGCGATGTATCGCCGATTCCAAGTCGCTGTGTGGGGAGGAGGGGGGGGCAAAAAGACACAGACACGATTCATCGCCGAATCCCAATGAAAATATGGGAAAACATTGGAAGTGGGGGGGGGGGAGAACGAGAACCCAGAACGCATGTAGGAAAAAGGGGGAACCCTGGAACTCGTGTCTGTTTATTTGTCTGTCCCTGGACCCCTTTAGTGTCACCCCCTGTGCCAGTCCCCACCCATGGTTGCCCCTTGACTCGGCGGCGAGCGAGGGGGGGGAGTGAGACTGGGCGGGCCTTCTCAAAAGGCTCGGAGGAAGTCCCCTGGCCTTCCGAGAAGTGTTCTGAACCTCCCCGAAGGCACAAACAAACAAACTTCTCAGAAGGCTGGAGGCCTTCTCAGAAGCATCGCCGCCTTCTCAGAAGGCCCTCTTCTTCTTCTCACTATTCCCCCTCGGTCGCCGCCGATTCACCACAACCACCGCCTGGGGAACCGACGTCCTGGCATCCCTGGCGAGCGGTGAACATGGGTACTACGTTGGCCCCAGGGGGCTCGAACATGTCCTTGTCCACCGCCTGCCGAGGTTCCCGAAGACCGACCCCCCAGCGGTTACGTTTGGATCAGTCCCAGCCTCGGACCTGGGGCGTCCGCGACAGCGCCCACACGCAGCCGCCGACGTCACCCGACCGCTCGGGGGCGTCCTCTCTCGTCGGACGCAAGCGCGGGTCGGGCCGGGGGAGCGCAGAAGCACGGGAGCAGGAAGGCGCGTTTTGGGCGGGGTGTCGGAGGCTTGGAAATAAAAAACGCCAACACCAAAACAGGGGGGTGCGTCCACGGGGGGGGATGGTTTCAGCGTTTGGTTTTGGTGGTGATCTCTCGGCCACCTGGGAAGCCTGAGCATTACCACCGTCGCCGAGATCGGGACTGTCTTCCCTCGGCGGAGGCACACCGCCGATGTTGGTGTTGGTGCCAACCTCTGGGCCTCAGAGGGTGGGCTCCTGCCCGCCACGCTTGCGACGCGCCCAAAGGTTCAGAGGCGCGCGTCTCCTGCGCCTGGGGTGGGAGGGCGCGGGGCATGAAACTCACTAAACATACGATCTGCGACCCACGGATAAGGGGGCACTCCAAGTACGGCATGCGAGCAACGCTTGAAGAACGAGGGGCGAACGGCTCCCCATCTCGGAAATCGTTCACCGTACCCCCGTCTTGTCGTGTGTGTTGCGTGTGCTCTCTGCAAGCTATGTTTCCTCCCGTGTCCTCTGCAGGACCAGCTCTGTAGACGTGCGGGATATGTGTCTGTCTGTCTGTGTCCCCTGAAGTGGCCGCTGCGCGTCCCTGGCAGCACGACTGATGCACCCTGAGCACACCATCCATCCTCCTCCCATTCCTCCTCCCCATCGGTTCTCCTCCTACTTCTCCTCCTCGTCCTCCTCGTCCTCCGACCTCCTCGTCCTCCTCCTCCTCCTCCTAGTCCTAGTCCTCCTCCTCCTCCTCCTGCTCCTCCCTCCTCCCTCCTCCCTACTCATTCAACACTCCACAGTCCTTCCTCCTCCATCCTACATTATTCCTCCTAGTCCTTCTCCTCCTCTTCCTCCCCCCTCCATCCTCCCTCCTACCTCATCCATCATCCCTCATCCCTCCTCCTCCTCCTCCTCCACCTCCTCCTCCTCCTCCTCCTCCTCCTCTTCCTCCTCCTTCCCCTCCTAATCACTCCTCATAACTCTGCTCCTGCTCCTCCTCCTCCCTCTTCCGCCTCCTCCTCCTTCTCCTCCTCCTCCTCCTCCTCCTCCTCCTCCTCCCTCCTCTCCTCCTGTCCTCCTCCTCCTCCTCCTCCTCCTCCTCTTCCTCCTCCTGTTCTTCCTCTTCCTCCTCTTCCTCCTGTTCCTCCTCTTCGTCCTCCTCCTCCTCCTCCTCCTCCTCCTCCTCCTGATCCCCCCCTTCCTCCTCCCTCGTCCCTCCTCTCCTCCTCATCCTCGTGTTCCTCCCTCCTCCTTCCGCCGCGAGTGCTGTCAAGCTCGGGGGGGGGCACGGATTGGAAGCTGGAGGAGGGGGTAGAAGGTGGAGGAGGGGGATTTTTTCCAATCCACACTGCCCTACAGGTGACCTGAAGGAAAACAAAGCAGCCACGATACAACTGAGGGGCGGCGAAACCCTCAGAGGGCGCTCCTTGGCGCAAGAAACCAACCCTGGACGGCGTTGCGACCAGGGAGGCTGACCTCCACCTCGCTGAAAGGGGAAGCGAAGGGGAAGTGGCAACGGCCGGAGCGGCTGGTACGCACCCGTGCCCACCGCCCACCGCAGGCACCCCTGCGCACCGGTCGCCTGGCAGCCCGTGGCCACCAAGCCGTGCATAGTGGGGAGCACAGCCCGAAAGGGAAAAGGGGGGGGAGAAGGACCACGGCGGCAGGGGGAACCCCAAGGCTCGGGTTCCAGGGCAGGCAGCGTAACCTGCACCCCCCGCCGTCCGCGCCCAGAACTCCCACAGGCAGCACCCGCGCAACGGACAAAAAAGGGCCCGCGAGGACCACCCCAGCCATGCACAAGGGCCCACCTCGCCCGCAGAAAAAAACAAGCAGGCCAGGGCAAAGGGGACCAAATGCTGGAGGACCCCCAAGGCTCGGGTTCAAGGCAGGCTGCGAAACCTGCACCTCCGCAGAAGGAGGCCCATCGCCCAGAAGAATCGGCAGGGGAGAATGGCAACGGCGGCAGGGGGAACCCCAAGGCTCGGGTTCCAGGGCAGGCAGCGCAACCTGCACCCCCCGCCGATCGAGCCTATAGCTCCCACGTGCAGCGCCCGCGCAACGGTCGCCAGGGGCCAGCAGGGGCCACCCAGCCGTGCACAGGGGCCCACTTGCCCGAGAAGGCTGAGGGCAGAGGGCACACGACTGCAGGAAGAAGCCCGAGGATGGTTTAGGCAGGCAACGTAACTAGCACCACGCCGATACACGTGCAGCGCACCTTCCCCCACTGTGGGGTGCCTGATGCACGTGCAGGGCTCGCACAGACAACACACACACAAGCGCATACGCGGAAATAAAACCGAGACAACACTCACCCCTGGCGTAACGAACGCCAGGACTATGAGCAAGGATCCCAGCCACTCCTAGGAGGAATGACAACGGGGAGCCTGAGCAAAGCAACGTTCAGGGCAGAGAAACCCCCGTGCCAAGCGCAAGAACAGGTCGTAACACACGTGCGGCGCACCCTCCCCCACAACTGGGGTGCCTGATACCCGTGCAGACGCGCACGCACCCATACGCACACAAAGTCCCGAGGCGACGCCAGGACGACTTGGCAAAACTACCCCTGGTGTAACAAACGCCAGGGAGATACCAAGCTCCATCCCTGGTGTGGGCCTAGCACTCAGCCGTTAAGCCAGTGCCCAATTGGCGGAGCCCTCCAGATTAGACCCACGGCCTCTGGTCGGAGCGAACATGGCTCCGCCTTCTTCTGCTCCAAAGCAGGGGGAACAGGCCACAAACGGGTCTGACCCAGCACGCACGAGTGACAGAACATATCTGCACAATACAGAAAACGTCGGAGACTCCAAACTCTACTGCAAGACATCGCAGGTTCAACGAGCACTCACCCCTGGTGTAACAAACGCCAGGACGATGAGCAAGCATGGCGGTGATATTCACTGATCCATATCAGGCAGAGGCTCGACCGTAACCCCTTTGAGCTTAGGGTGGGACCCACGCTTCATGAGCCGCCAGCGATCCATGCCATGACGGCCAGGCAGCTAAGGATCGCACGGACGGCTCACTCGCAGCACTCGCCCGAGACAGGTGTAAACTTTACACTTGAGACAAGCGAAAAGCGGCGACTCGTCACTGCACTGCAAAGCAAGCGTGCGGCGACCCAAATTCGAAATCTGATGCACAGCAGGCGGCGGATCACCGCGGCAGCCACCAAGTGCAGGCCGCTCGGCGGAGCGACGAAAACGGAGGCAGCACATGCATCGCCACACACTGCGATACCAATCCCATTGATGATCGAAGCGAGGTTCGAGCGAAGGAGGAGGCGGCATGGGAATGGCACGCGTCACTTCGCTGATATCAAGCTTCGACCAGCTGGGTAAAACGGCGGCGGCGGCCACACGACAGACCGCACGAGCAGAGGCAACAATTCGATCGACCTGCGCCATCCCTTCCGCACTGGCCTGCGGATGGAGAGACGCGCCGTGCTGAGCAGCCCTATCGGCTGCATCATTGCCTAATTTGAAGAACCGCTCTTCGGCGGTCATGTTGGCAGACTCAACAGTGTGGGCCTTCACCTTCCTCACGGCTCTCCATAGCCGAGAGGTAGCGAAAACAGCACTGCCAGAGTATTTCTTCTTAGAAGGAAAACGCACAGCCTTGGGAGCAACGTGGGCCCGAACGACCCCTTCACAATCCGCGTAGCCCGTAGTAGGCCCTTCCAGGCACTGAGCGGTTGCCGAGTAGTCACTGTATCCCCCAGCCTGCGAGGTCTGGGGGAAAGGCCCGGACACGGCCCCAGAAACAGAAGCGATGAAATCACCCTGGTGGTCCACAGAGACAAAACCCCAGCCCGCCCTCGACAGCTCCTTGATGACGTGCTTAAAAGGCGATCCGTCCCAAAAAATATCTCCCGAAACGCCACCGGCTCCAGGAGCGGAACCAGGACCTCCAGCAAGGGTGTGGACGATCTTACCAGCCCCAGCGGGCCTCGGCAACCAATTTCCTGGATGAAGGAAAATACCCCTGGAAAATAAAACCTTATGATGGTCGCTGCCCTCTTCAATAACACGAAGGGCATCATTTATAATGGCAGCGTCACAGGCCTCTTGGCGCTGATCAGAGACACAAGGGCACTGCCACAGCCGGTGCAGTAGACTATCAGGAGCAACGCCGCAAAGAGGGCACATATTGTCTTGAAGCTGGTACCCGCGCTCGATGGTGCGGTCCTTAGTCCAGGTGCCGTCGCAAGCGAGCAGTCTGATAACACCTCGATCGCGCGGCGTGTGAGCCGAACGTCGCAACTCTGAGGCCACGACATCGAAGCACATCCTCCCCGTCCCAAACTTGTCGCCCACCGCCCTCTGGTGCGAGCGGATACCCCCCCCCAAACAGAAGATCGGCCACGAGAGCTGGCGACGTGGTGGTGAGCAGGATCTCGTCACCGAAACTGTTGACGAGAGTATGCCACGATGGCATATGCCACCCGATCCTGGTCAGAGGCAAACGCATGGCCTGCAGAGGGCCTCGGACCTGACGCCAAGTAGGGACAGGGGTATGTAGGAGAGTGTTGAGCGTATGAGGCAGAACCCCTTCTCTGGACCCCCCGTCTCCGCAGAGCAAAGCAAGTACCCCTGACACTTTGGGAGCGGACAGAAGTCAAGAGTCCCAAAGCATGAGGGACATGGGGGCTTTCCTGAAGATACGTGAAATCAAACCAAACTGCTAGAGCATCCCCAATGTAAGCACGGGGACCTAAGATGAGCTACGTCCCTAGTGTGCTGGTAGGGCTAGGGGTTCTTCTCTTCTGGAGGATCGTCAGGCCGGGAGATTTAACCATCCTCACCCTTGCGCTCCGAAGCCGACGGGAACTCCGAAACCACGTCGGATGGAAGACGAGGATTGGGAGGGTGGAACGGATTGGAACGGAACGCTCGTTGGGGCGATCGCCCTGGGGGCCTCCTCGAGGGCCGAGCGGGCGAGGTCGGGACCTCGCTGGCCGGCGCAGGGTGGGCACCGGAAGCGGAACCCGCAGCAGAGAGAGATCACGGCCTCAGCCAGGCTACACCTCTGGCGACGCAGTTGGGCCAATCGGTGCTGTTGAGGGCGAGGGTGGAGGAGTGTCCAGGAAGGGAGGGTGCAGGAAGGAGGACGACCACGACGGCCACGACGGCGGCGGCGGCGGCCACGACGGCGGCGGCGGCGGCGGCAACGACGACGACGACGACGGAGGCCCGAAGATCCCCGAAAGCCCTCAGGTCTCCGGGAGGGTCACCGAAGGCCCGAAGGGTGCCCAAGCCGCCCAGAAGCCTCCAGAGCATCGATCCTCAAGCATCAAAGACGACGATGACGAAGACGAACGACGACGACGAAGACGACGACGACGAAGAAGAACAGAAAAATGATGATGAAGACGACGACGACGAAAAAAAAAAAAAAACGAAACAAACGATGAAGCCGATGACGACGACGACGACGAAGACGACGACGACGACGGCGGCGGCGGCGGCCCCCCCCCCGCCGCGGCTCCTGCGGCGGGGCCGCGCGGCCCACCGTCTCCCACGGCGGCCGGGGGGCGCCCTCTCTGCGCGGGGAGGGAAGCGCAGGACCGCGACGCCCGCTATTCGGAGGCGAGGTTCGGGATTCGAGGTTCGGGGTTCGAGCTTCGAGGCTCGAGCTTCGAGGTTCGGGGTTCGGGGCGGGGGCACACAGAGACATACTCATGCTATATGTCCTCCTCAGAGGCACGTGTCCGACTCGAACATATAGTAGAACGGTTTGTAGCGCATCGTTCCCCGAGCGGCGTGGCCAGAAAACGCCCGCAACGACGCATGCACTACAAGATTTCTCGGTACGCGCGTCGCCCCAGGGGGGGGCGACGCACATACAGTAAAGCATGTTGGGGTGACGCCGATACGAGGTTAGAGATTCGAAGTTCGGGTTTCGAGGCGGGTTTTCATAGTTTTCGGCCTCTGGGGGCCGATTTCGGGCCTCGGGGCCCCTGAAGCCCGATGCAGGGCGAAAAACCGCGCCGGGGGGACACCAGGAGGGGCCCGGGGACCGATTTTGACCAAGATTCGGCGGCGTGGGGGGGGGAAGGGAGAAGGAGAAGGCCTTCTCAGAATGCGGTGAGGCTTCCCAGAAACCCTCGCGCCTTCTGGAAAGTTTTCCGCGTCTCCGGAGAAAGCTTCGGAAATGTCTCGGAGGGCCGAGGGACTTCCGAGCCTTCTGAGAAGGCCCGCCCCGTCTCACTTCATCCCCTCGCTCGCCGCCGAGTAAAGGGCAGCGATAGGAGGGGGGGACTGGCACAGGGGGGGGACAAGGGGCCCAGGGACACACAAAGAATCAGACACGGACCCCAGGGTTCCCATATTCGAAAGAGCGCGTTTTGTGGTCGCTTGGCATGGGGGGGGTGAAACCGGACCCCCCACCTCCCCCCCCTTTTCCTTCTCTGCTTCCCCTCTCCTTGGGCCGGCGCTTGCGTCGGCGGCGGCTGGCGGCGGCGGTGGGGACGATGATTTCTTTTTCTGGACCGGCGCCGGCGCCTGCGGCGGCGGGCGGCGGCGGCGGGGAGCGTCGACGAGGACGACGATGGTGGTGGTGGTGGTGGGTTGTGGTGGTGGTGGTGGTGGGGCGGTGGTGTGGTTGTGGCGGTGGTGGTGTGATGGTTTGGTGGTGTGGGTGGGTGGGTGGGTGGGTGGGTGGGTGGTGGTGGGGGGGGGGTTGGTGGGTGGGTGGGTGGGTGTTGGGTGGGTGGTGGGTGGTGGTGGGTGGTGTGGGTGGGTGGTGGGTGGTGTTGGTTGGTGGTGTGTGGTGGTGGTGGCTTGGTGGTGGTGTGGTGGTGGGGTGGTGGTGGTTTGTGGTGGTGGTGGTGGGTTGTTGTGGTGGTGGTTTGGTCGTGGTTGTGGTGGTGGTTGTGGTGGTGGTGGTGGTGAGTTGTGGTGGCGGCGGTGGTTTGTGGAGGTGGTTCTTGTGGTGGTGGCGGGTGTTGAGGTGGTGGTGGTGGTGGAGGTTTGTGGCGGTGGTGGGTTGTGGTGCCGGTAGTCGTGGTTGTGGCGGTGGTGGTGGTGGTGGTGGGGTAGATCGCGGTGGTGGTGGTAGTGGTGGTGGGTTTTTGTGGTGGTGGTGGTGGTGATGGTGAGTTGTCGTGGTGGTGGTTGTGGTGGTGTGGTGGTGGTGTGGTGGTGGTGTGGTGGTGGTGTGGTGGTGGTGGTTTGTGGTGGTGGTGGGCTGTGGTGGTGGCGGTGGTTTGTGGAAGTGGTTATGGTGGTGCTTGTGGTGGCGGTGGTAGTGGTGGTGGTGTGGTGGTTTGTGGTGGTGGCGGTGGATTGCGCTGCTGGTAGTGGTGGTGGTTGTGGCGGTGGTGGTGGTAGTGTGGTAGATTGTGGTGGTGGTGGTGGTGGTGGTGGTGGTGGTGGTAGTGGTGGTGGGTTTTTGTGGTGGTGGTGGTGGTTGTGATGGTGAGTTGTGGTGGCAGTTGTGGTGGTGGTGGTGGCTGTGGTGGTGGTGGTGGTGGTGTGGTGGGTTGGTGGTGGTGGTGGTGGGTTGAGGCGGTGGTGGTGGTTGTAGTAGTGGTGGCGGCGGTGGTACTGGTGGTAATCGTCGCTGCGTCCCCGCCATCGCCGGCGCCAGCGCCGTCGCTGCTGGCCGCCGCCAGCGTCAGCGTCGGCGCCAGGGGGGGCGGATTCCCCCCCCCCCCTGGCCGCCCGGGTGGGGGGGAGTGAAAACCCCACTGCCTCTGGTCATCGTCGCTGCGTCCCCGCCGTCGACGCTGCTGGCGGCCGCCAGCGCTGGCGCCGGCGCGGGGCGCCGGCGCGGGGCGGAGGGTGGTTCGGGAGGGGGGGGGTGGGGGGGAGGGGAGCCCCCCTGGTTTTGATCGACGGCGCCGAGTGTTGGGGGGGCGGGCCCACCCCCCGGTTCGAAACGCGCCGCCGAATGTTCCAAAAGCGAGCGCCCGTGAAACGCGTTCTCTCCCATATTCATGTATATCTTCTGCGTTCTTGTTTTCCCTCTCCCCACACAAACACACACACACACACACACACACACACACTTCCCATGTTTTCCTACATGTTCCTTGGATTCGACGATGATTCGTGTCTGCGTCTTTTTGCCCCCCACAGCGACCTGGAATCGGCGATACATCACCGATAGATCGGCGATAGGGCCCCGATACTGCATACGCACGTTCCTGGGCACGTTAGGGCTATCGGGCCCCTATCGGCGATCCATGGGCGATTGGGGATCGGCGCTACCTTTGGGGCCACGAAACGTGTGAGCGGTGTGCCGAACTGGGCGCGGTGGTGCCATGCGAACCGTCCCACTGGAGCCTTCGGTGGAGCTCCCTATGGGGCCACGAACCGTGTGAGGGGCGTGCCGAATTGGGCGTGGTGGTGCCATGCGAGCCATCGATGGAGCTCCCGATGGGGCCACGAAACGTGTGAGGGGTGTGCCGAACTGGGTGCGGTGGTGCCATGCGAACCCTCCCAATGGAGCCATCGGTGGAGCTCCCGATGGGGCCACGAAACGTGTGAGGGGTGTGCCGAAATGGTGGGCATGCGGAGGGCAGAGGCACGGATTGGAGGAGGGAGGAGGCGGGAAGAGAACGCGGGGCGCTGTTTCTTCGAAACGAAGATCCAACACAACAGGATGGTTGGGAAAAAGCTCGAAACTAACTAACCAGATCAGGTCAGTCGGACGTTGGAAGAACTGGGTTTAGTGGAACCTGGTTGAATTACGTGTGCGGGGGGACGCTCCCCCCGCCCCGTCCCACTAACCGGAACAACCGTCACCCGAAAAAAACACAACCTATGGCAGACCTGGTTTAGTGATTCTGGCCGCCAAGTTAGGGGCAATGAGGCCCTACTACTAACCTGGTCCCCTGACCTGGGGTCCTGGCTATACCCGAGTCAGGAAAGGCAAGAACCGGTGGCGGCTGGCATCTGACGATGTGATATCTGCAAGGCGCGGCCCTGGAGGCCCCGACCCCGTGTCCAGGGGCAGTTGCTCATCCCTGGCCACTCTCCGATAGCCCCAGGGCCCGACAACGGGACCCCCGAGGCCGAAGTCGAGGAAGAACAAAGGCATCGGGAGCAACATCTGGCTCTGGCGCCACTTCATCCCGCCGCGCCCCTTGGCGCGCACCCGCTGCCGCGTGCGCCGCCGAGGCACCACGCCACCGACGGGCCTCTGCTCGCTGCTCGCTGAGCGCGGCCGCCTCTGCCCGCAGCCGACCAACCCAGCGCCCGACGGGCCTCTGCTCGCTGAGCCGCGGCCGCCTCTGCACGCCCCGCCGCGAGACCGAAGCGCCCTCGGGTCGCCCGCGGCGCGCCGCCCCCCTTCGGCGGGCCTGCCTCGGCGAGCCCGCGGCTCACGCGGGCCACCGGGGGCGGCACGCCGCATCGGGAACGAGGGCACCTACAGCAGGAGCTCGACCACGGGAAACCTCCCGCGCGAAGCCCAAGCCTGAGACCCCAGGACATCCACCGAGCGCTGGCGCGGGAGCGTCGCGCCTGCCACAGCAAGAGCCTCGAAGCCCAAGAAGCCCAGGGCACCCCGGTTGGCCTGGTGCTCCCCTCCCCCCCGCGGAGCGGAGCGGAGCGGCGCCGATGTCGCCCACAGGGCGTCCCTTGTAGGGAACGGCGGATGCGCCGGGGCGCCTCAGGTCTGAGTTCCGAACTCGGCCGGAGTCGGAATGTAGGGAGCTGGAATCGGAAACTTGGACGCTGGAGTCGGAAGGCCGGTGTGGATTCGGAAAGTTGGCAGCCTGAAATGCCCCTCCCCCGAGGAGGAGGAGGAGGAGCGAGGAAGGAGGAGGAGGAGGAGGAGGAAGAGGAGGAGGAGGAGGAGGAGGAGGAGGAGGAGGAGGGGGAGGAGGAGGAGGAAGAGGAGGAGGAGGAGGAGGAGGGGGAGGAAGGACCCCGAAAACCTGCTCGATCGTCAGAGATCCGGGATTGGGGGTCGCAAGCCGATCCCCTGGGAACTCTCCCGGGGCGCGCCCCGCCCGGCATTCCGAGGCCGACGCAGCCGTGGCCACGAGAGGCCTCCCGGAGCCCCAAAGAAAACTCAGAGGCAGCTCGGCCTCCGAGTTCCGATCCTCGACACTCGGGCTTCGAGTCGCCTCCCCCCCCCCCAAAGCCGAGCCCCGAAGCCCCCCAAAAACAGGGGGAGGAGGGGAGGAGAGGAGGGGGAGGACGGGGAGGAGGGGAGGGGAGGAGGGGGGGGGGCGGGGGACGCACCGAGAGCGGGAAGGGGGTCATACATACGGCCACCATGCCCCCCCCCCCCCCACACACACACACACACACACACACACACACACACACACACACACACACACACACACACGCACGCACGCACGCATCGGCTTCGGCCCATGACTGTGAGAGCCCCTGACGGGCTGAGACTCGAGGAGGCCTCTGCTCAATGCGTCGGCTCCCGAGCCCCGATCCTCGAACCTCGTCGGCCCCCCCCCCAGCGATCCGACGTAGCGTAAAAAAATGTGCAAAATCGTGCAAAATCTGGCCCAGAGCCCTAGACCCCAAGCTTCTGCGTCGTTCTTCGAGACAGATCGAGATGTGAGGGCCCCGGGTCCCCAAAACATTGCGAAAACGCCCGTTTCGAAAAAGTTGCAACGCCAGGATCTCAGGTCCCCCCGAGCGACCTCCCCCCCCGAAGCCTGCGGCGTCGGCACGCACCGCGACGACGAGGACGACGACGACGACGACGACGACGGCGACGGCGACAGGGACGAGGAGGACGACGACAAGGAGGACGACGACGAGGACGAGGGCTACAAGGACAACAACAACAACAACACCAACACCAACACCACCACCAACAACAACAACCACAACAACAAGAATTACTAGCACGTGGGGACACTCCGTTCTCACCAGTGCCAGGGTTTTCATAGGAGGCGGGCAATACCCCCACTTTGTGGGGGGGCCGGTTCAAGCTCTACCAAATTTCCAAACGACTCTTCGCCACCACCCACACCCAGCTTCCCGCCCTATGACGTTCGGACACTTCACTTCGTGGCATGCGGACGACCGTGGCTACTATTCAGGGCCCCGCGGCCGACGACGACGGCGTGCGCGCGCGAAGAAAAAACGAATGTGTCCCGCATGGTATTATTTGACAGGGATGATGGCCCTGGCAGGTGCGCAACCGTTGTCGCAGAAGTTCGAAAAAGTTGCTCGCAAAAGCCCGTTTGACAGAAATGTTTAAAAAGTGTTGGGTTTCCTACGAATCCGCAAGAGCGCGCGGGATGAGATTTTGACAATTTTTTGTTGAAAAACCATTGGTTTTTTGATGTTTTTATGTTAAAATCGCTGCGAACACTAAGGTTTTGGAAGGATTTCGTCTTGCGCGCGCGAATGTCCACTTTACCTTATTTTTTGCAAGGGATTCTTGAAATTTGATTATATTAGAACAAGAAATGTCATTTTATAGTGTTTTTTGCAAGGGAAAGCGGGGGGGAACAAAACAACCGGATCTTGATCACATCGAATTACCTGAGGCTTCCTCACGAAAATGATGAAAATGTAGCTGCGGCCTAGGCGGCGCAGGGGGGCCGTGCACCAGGGGCCCCAACAATAATTATTCTTTAGAATTAATAATGTTCAACAACGACGACGACGACAACACCAACAATAATCACAACAACAACCACAACAACGACGGCGACGACAACAACAACCACAACAACAACTACGACAACCACAACCACAACCACAACCACGACAACAATCACAACCACACTAACACCAATAACAACAACACCAACAACAACGACAACGACAACGACACCGACAACAACAACAACAACAACAACAACAAGTACTAGCACGTGGGGACACACCGTTCTCACCAGTGCCAGGGTTTTCATAGGAGGCGGGCAATACCCCCACTTTGTGGGGGGGCCGGCTCAAGCTCTACCAAATTTCCAAACGACTCTTCGCCACCACCCACACCCAGCTTCCCGCCCTATGACGTTCGGACACTTCACTTCGTGGCATGCGGACGACCGTGGCTACTATTCAGGGCCCCGCGGCCGACGACGACGGCGTGCGCGCGCGAAGAAAAAACGAATGTGTCCCGCATGGTATTATTTGACAGGGATGATGGCCCTGGCAGGTGCGCAACCGTTGTCGCAGAAGTTCGAAAAAGTTGCTCGCAAAAGCCCGTTTGACAGAAATGTTTAAAAAGTGTTGGGTTTCCTACGAATCCGCAAGAGCGCGCGGGATGAGATTTTGACATTTTTTTGTTTGAAAAACCATTGGTTTTTTGATGTTTTTATGTTAAAATCGCTCGAACACTAAGGTTTTGGAAGGATTTCGTCTTGCGCGCGCGAATGTCCACTTTACCTTATTTTTTGCAAGGGATTCTTGAAATTTGATTATATTAGAACAAGAAATGTCATTTTCTATTGTTTTTTGCAAGGGAAAGCGGATTACAACAAAACAACCGGATCCTGTACACACCCTCTTTTCTGAGGCTTCCTCACGAAAATGATGAAAATGTAGCTGCGGCCTAGGCGGCGCAGGGGGGGCGCGCACCAGGGGGCCCAACAATAATTATTCTTTAGAATAAATAATGTTCAACAACAACAACAACAATTACTAGCACGTGGGGACACTCCGTTCTCACCAGTGCCAGGGTTTTCATAGGAGGCGGGCAATACCCCCACTTTGTGGGGGGGCCGGTTCAAGCTCTACCAAATTTCCAAACGACTCTTCGCCACCACCCACACCCAGCTTCCCGCCCTATGACGTTCGGACACTTCACTTCGTGGCATGCGGACGACCGTGGCTACTATTCAGGGCCCCGCGGCCGACGACGACGGCGTGCGCGCGCGAAGAAAAAACGAATGTGTCCCGCATGGTATTATTTGACAGGGATGATGGCCCTGGCAGGTGCGCAACCGTTGTTGCAGAAGTTCGAAAAAGTTGCTCGCAAAAGCCCGTTTGACAGAAATGTTTAAAAAGTGTTGGGTTTCCTACGAATCCGCAAGAGCGCGCGGGATGAAATTTTGACAATTTTTTTTTGAAAAACCATTGGTTTTTTGATGTTTTTATGTTAAAATCGCTACGAAAACTAAGGTTTTGGAAGGATTTCGTCTTGCGCGCGCGAATGTCCACTTTACCTTATTTTTTGCAAGGGATTCTTGAAGTTTGGTTATGTTAGAACAAGAAATGTCCACTTTAGCTTA
>CAUYUJ010019710.1:77500-127500 GCA_963575745.1 Prorocentrum cordatum
AACACATAACGGGCAGGTCGGGCAGGCGGGCCCAGGCGACCAGGTCGAGCAAACGGGTTACGGAATCGTGGGTCCTGCATGAATCGCGAGGACGTCTCGAGCGACATCGCGAATCCCAAGTAAATGATGAGAAAAGCAAAAGCGAGAGCGTGATTCCTGAGCGCCGATGGCGCATCGTCTGAATAAGCTGCGAGGAAGTCCCACGCGAGAGCCCGATTCGTGTACAAATTGTGAGGAAGTCACACGCGAGAGCGCGATTTCGGAATAAAGTATGAAGAAGTATCAGGAGGGAGCCATTGTTGCTGTAAACTGGGGGCCAACAAAACAGGTTGACCCCCGTGACTTTCCCTCATCCAAAAAACCCGGTGCGAGCTCCGGGGGAAGCACTTCAATTGAAAAATACAATGGTCACCGGAAGGGGGGGGATCAACACTGAATATTCTTCAGGAATGAGAATTGAACAACAACAACAACAACAACAACAACAACAACAACAACAACAACAGCAACAGCAACAGCAACAGCAACAGCAACAGCAACAGCAACAGCAACAGCAACAGCAACAGCAACAGCAACAGCAACAGCAACGACGACGACAACGACGACGACGACGACGTTATCCCCCCCGAGAGGCCTGCGGCGCTGGTGCGCACCGCGCGGGCGCCGCCGCTGCCGCGGGCGCCGGCGCCGCCGCTGCCGCGCAGGGCGCGCGGGCCTCGCCCGGGCCGGCCCTGCCGGTGCCTCGGCCCGGCCCGGGCCCTGCAGGGGCCGCGCCTCGGCTACGTGGCCAGATGCGAACACCACCCCCAGCCCCCACGATTGCTGAGGGGGAGGGGGAGCGGAGTGAGCCCCACCCTCCCCCTCAGAAATCCTGGGGGCTAGGGATAGGGTTCGCATGTGGCCCCCCATCGGTGCGGTGCCGCCGCCGCTACCGGCGGCAGCGACGGCGACGGCGGCCGACGACGACGACAACGACGACAACGGCGGCGACGACGACGACGGCGGCGACGACGACTGCGGCGAAGACGACGACGATGACGACGACGACGACGTCGACAACGACGGCGGCGGCTCCTGCGACGCCGATGACGGCGGCGGCGGCGGAGAGAGGAGGGAGGGACAGAGGGAGAAAGGGAGGGAGGGAGGAGGGGGAAGAGGAGCGAGGAGCAGCGAGGAGGAGGGAGGAGGAGGGAGGGTCGGGGACGACGTCGCGCTCTTCTCTGCCGCGAGGCGATCCAGGCTGCTCCTCGAGGGCCCTCGCCGAGGACAAAAAAAACGCACGTCGTAACGATGCCACGTGGCCCTGAGATCTGCCCTGAGATCCGTCCAGGGCCCTGGACCCCATCCTTATGCATCGTTTTTCGAGCCAGATCGATATGTCAAGGCCCGGTGCCCAAAGAAAGGCGAAGACGCCCGGCTCGAACAAAAAAACAGGATGCCAGGATCTCAGGGACCCTCGGGGCACCATGGGGGGGTACTTCTGGCAACACCCGACAGCAGGGGGGTGTCGTCGTCGTCGTTGGTCGTCGTTGTCGCCGGCCTGTCGTGGTCGTGGTCGTCGGTCGTCGTGGCCGTTGTCTTCGGTCGTCGTAGTCGTCGTCGGTCGGTCGTGGTCGTGGTCGGGGTCGTGGTCGTGGTCGTCGTCAGTCGTCGTCTGTCGTCGTCGTGGTCGTGGTTATCGTCGTCGGTCGTCGTCGTCGTCGATCATGGTCGCGGTCGGTCGCGATCATCGGTCGTCGACGTCGGGACCCAGCAGCCAAAAGCACATCAGGACGGTAAGGTTCTTCACATTATCGGCCTACCTAGCTTTGCCATCATCATCCTCATAATTATCGACGTCAACGTCAGCACTCATCATCGTCATCATCGCCATCACGACAATCATCATCATCAGCAGTATCATCAGCATCATCGTCATCATCACCATCATCACCATCATCAACAACAACCTCATCATCATCATCATCATCATCATCATCATCATCATCATCATCATCAACATCACCATCACCATCATCATCAGCATTAGCATCAGCATCATCATCAGCATCATCAGCAGCATGATCAGCATCATCAGCATCAGCATCAGCATCATTATCATCGTCATCAGCATCAGCAGCAGCATCATCATCAGCATTATCATCATCATCATCGTCAGCATCATCGTCATCATCATCATCATGATCAGTATCATCATCACCATCATCATCAGCAGCATCATCAGCATCAGCAGCATCGCACTCCAACTACAGAAAGTGCTGAAGAGAAATGTTGGCTTGCCTGGTTCGCTCCGCTGCTTTTTTCGGCCGCGCTGCTGCGCCTTCGAGGCGTCGGAATCGGGGTCCTGCAATGGCGGCCGCTCAATGTGGAGTGTGCGGTGGCCGTTTCTCCAGCGGCCCCTCGCTGATTCTCCTCCTGTCCTTCTCTGCAGCTGGCATGGCGCAGTGAGACCGCGCCGCTCCCTGGCTGCCTCTCACCCAGCGGATGCCTTCGTAACGCCGGGCTGGCACATGGTGCTCACGCCCGGCGACGGCAGCGCGGCCAGAAAGCAGCGAAGCACATCATCATCATCATCATCATCATCATCATCATCATCATCATCATCATCATCATCATCAGCATCATCATCATCATCGTCATCGTCATCGTCATCATCATCATCAACATCATCATCATCGTCATCATCATCATCACCACCACCACCACCATCATCATCATAATCATAATCATAATCATCATCATCATCATCATCATCACCATCATCATCATCATCAGCATCATCAGCAACAGCAGCACCATCATCATAATCATCAGCATCATTATCATCATCATCATCATCCTCAGCATCATCATTATCATCATCATCATCCTGAGCAGCATAATCATCAGCATCAGCATCATCATCGTCATCATCATCATCATCATCCTCAGCATCATCATCAGAAGCGTCATCCTCAGCATCACCATCACCATCCTCATCATCGTCATCAGCAGCAGCATCATCATCATTACCATCATCATCATCACCATCGTCATCCTTAGCATCATCATCAGCAGCGTCATCATCATAATCCTGTTCAGCTCCCAATTGTTCCACAATTGTTGTTGTTTCCAACAATCCTGTGGTGTTGGGTTCTGGTTTCAAAGAGACAGCGCCCCGCCTTCCTTCCTCCTCCTCCTCTCCTCCTCCTCCCCCTTCTCATCATCATCATCAGCATCATCAGCATCATCAGCATCAGCATCACCATCAGCATCATCATCACCATCAGCATCATCATAAGCATCATCATCACCACAACCACCACCAGCATCATCAGCAGCAGCATCCTCAGCATCAGCATCAGCATCACCATCATCATCATCAGCAGCAGCATCATCATCATCGCACCCCCTGGAAGAGAAAGTGCTGGGCCCGGCGTCCCCACACCCTGCCCCCGCACGCACATGACAGCCTCCAGAGACCTCCGGTCAAAAAACTGAGGACGCCTCACTCGGACTTCCGACTCGGGGACCTGCGGACCCGGGTCAATCCAGACCCGGGTCAGTCAGGCCTTGCAGAGTCCTGCAAGATCCTGCAAAATCCTGCACCCAAACCCGGGTCAATGCGAAGGATCCTGCAGGATCCTGCAGGATCCTGCACCCAAACCCGGGTCAATGCGACCCTGGCCCTGCAGGATCCTGCAAGGTCGGGGCGCTCTGGCTGACCCCCGTTTGCACTGACCCCCGTCTCGAGGCTCCCGACCGACACCCTGCGCCAACCTCCCAGGCCAGACGCCATGCTTAGAGGCCTTCCGCCAGAGGGCCCGCCGCCATGCTCAGAGGCCTCCTAGATGGGGTCCGCCGAGTAGACGGGATCGAAGGATCGCGCCGCATCGGCGACGTCGGCGATGCACCCGCGATGATGGCGTGGGGACAATCGGGCTCCACATCGAGCCGCATCGTCGATGCATCGGCGATGCGGCGCGACCATCCGACCCCATCTACTCGGACCCCATCTGTCGGGCGTTGGCAGAACTGGGTTTAGTGGGACTTTGTTTAGTAATGTGTACTTGGGGGCGCCTCCCCCGCCCCGTTCCACTAACCGGAACAACCGTCACCCGAAAAACACCAGCTACGGCAGACCTGGTTTAGTGATTCTGGCCAATTTAGAAGCTGTGGGGCCCTACCAGTAACCGGCCCCCCTTACCTGGGGTCCTGGCTATACCCGAATCTGGTAGGCCCAGAGCCTCCCGCTGGCTTCCGCCAGAGGGCCCGCCGCCATGTCACTGGCGCTGGCTTCCGCCCGCCCTCCGCCGGCCTTCCGCCGAGGACGAGACGAGCGCCGACGGCGACGCCCCTCCTGGAGCGCCCTGGATGTCTCGGGCATCGGCGCCTGCGCCGTCGAAGCAGTGCCCCTGCTCGAACGGCTCGTCCGCCCACAGCGTCAGCCGAGACCTCCGGGCTGTCGTCGGGAGGTAGACGTCTCCATCATCCTCGCTCCTCCGCCCTCCTCTACTCCCTCTAAACTCCTCCACACTCATCCTCCCTCCTCCGCCCTCCTCTACTCCCTCCACACTCCTCCACACTCATCCACACTCATCCTCCTCCTGCTCCTCCTCCACCCCTCCTCCTCCTCCTCCTCCACCACCCCCTCCTCCTCCTCCTCCTCCTCCTCCTCGTTCTCCTCCTCCTCATCCTCCTCGTTCTCCTCCTCCTCCTTCTCCTCCTCCCTCTCTGCCCAGACCTGCCCCCCTGCTCCCTCTCCTCCTCCACCTCCTCCTCTCCTCGCCATCCTCTGCAGCATCCCCGTCTCCACCCCCCCTGGCGGGGGGGGCGCGCCGAGGGAGGAGTAGATGTCGGAGGGAGGAGGAAGAATGAGGAGGGACAAGAGGGGGAGGAGATAAAGGAGGCAGAGGAGAAAGAGAGAGAGAGAGAGATAGGAAGAGAGAAAGAGAGGCCGATTGACTGAGAGAGAGAGAGAGGGAGACGGACAGAGAGACAGCAAGACAGACAGAGAGACAGAAGGACAGGCGGAGAGAGAGGCAAAGAGAGAAAGAAAGAGGGAGATGAAGCGAGGAACGACGCAGACAGGCGGGAAAGGATGAGGAAGGGTGGAGGTGGGAGCGAGCAGAAAGAAGGTGATGATGATAGCCACGACAACGACATAGACAACGACGACGATGACGACGACGACTATGACGACGACCAAGACAACGACGACGACATTCGAACGACCGACCGACCGACGACCGACCGACGACATCGACGACAACTACTATGACGACCAAGACGATGACGAAGTCGACGACGACGACGAGACGAGATGGCGACGACGATGACAACGACGACGACATCGACATCGATATCGACGACCGACGACCGACGACCGACGACAAACCGACCGACCGACCGACTGACGTTGACCACTACGACGACGACGACGACAAGCCACGAAAGAGGGATGACAGACGACGGACGACTACGACGACGCGGAGGCCTCCGAGATCCCCAGAGGCCTCCGAGTGCCCCCCGAGCTCCCAAACGAGCCGAAACCGGTGAAGAATCTCCGAAAACCTCGACTCTCGACCATCGATCACGACGATGACGACGACGACAATGACGACGACAAGCCACGAATGAAGGATGACGGACGACGGACGACTACGGCGACGACGACGACGACGACGACGACGACGACCACGACCACGACCACGACCACAACCACGAAGACCACGACCACGACCACGACGACAGACGACGACGGACCAGTACGACGGAGGGAAGGACGGAGTGCGGGGAGGGGGGGGGAGAGGCAGGGAGGGAGAAGCGAGGAAGGACGAGGAGGGACGTGGGGGAGCGAAGAGGAGAAGCGATAAACTAAAGCGAAGAGGATCGAGGACGAGTGAGGACCCAAACATCGGATGTCCGGACTATCTCCTCAATGGCTCCCCGAAGTCTCCACCCGTTCCCCAGGCGGGGGGCTTTCGCCCTGGGTGTGGGGGGGTGGATGGGGGTGCGATGGCCCGCGTCGATCGGCAAGACAATGAATAAGAGAACGATCACGTGGGGCTTTTCGCCCCGAATCGTGTGTGGACAGCCCCTGAGCCCACAAACGGCCCCCAGAATCCGACAATCGATCGAAAACCATACGTAACACACATTTGGAAAACAAGAGCAATGCATAACTATGAACATGTGGAGGTCCGCGCGGAGTTCCTGGATCGGCGCTGGACCCCCTCCCTGGCGCGCCGAGCGCGCCAGAGGCGGCGCCAAAGGCGCCGACGGGGCACAACAGTAGAAAGAAGAAAAGAGACCCATGACACTCAGACATACTCGTGGAAAGGCAGGCGAAGGCGAGGAGGGAAAGCAGCAGGGATAAAGGGGCCGCCTGTTCAGGACGCACTCCCTCTCTCCCCATCGAGCACTTCCCTTGAATTGTTTGAATTGTGGCAGTCAAGGAGATCGCCCACGTTCTTGGGGGGATGAGGGGCTTGGTCCTTCTCCCACCGCCCACTGGGAAAGGAAGTCCCCCCGTGGGTCTGGACAACAAGACCCCGCGAGCGGCACAAGCCTCAGTAAGTATGGTGTCCCGATAGACTGCCCGCTCTTGCGGGGCCGCCCTAACAGGGCAGAAGGGGCACGAAACGTGCCCTGCCCGCTCTGGCGGGGCCTCCCTGGAAGCGTGAGAGGGCACAACAACGAAGAAATGAGATGGCATCCGAATGCCCTGCCCGCTCTGGCGGAGCTCCCCCGCAGGGGTCAGAGTTAGGTCGGGCATGTCCTCCTGCAGGCGGATTTTGAACGCAAAATGAAAGATGGTCGAACAAATATTCATAAATACTCAAGAATAATCGAAACATCGTCTCCAAGCTCCTTCTTGACTATTCTTTAATATCCCTCCAATAGATGGACACGCCCGGCTAAAAGGTAAGAGGGGCACGAAACGCTGTAAATAAAAATGGTGCCTTGCCGCTCTGGCGGGACCTCTTCCTGGAGAGGGCCTCCCTCGAGGGGTGCGAGGGCCACGAAACGGTGCGCAGAGACGATGGAATCCGAATGCCCTGCCCGCGCTGAAGTGGCCTCCACAGAGGGGCGTGAGGGGCACGAAACGCTGCATAGAGTGACGTACCCGAGTACCCTGCCAGCCAGGGATGCGAGGGACACGAAACAGTGTGCTCTGGCGGGGCCTCCCTGAAGGGGTGTGAGGGGCACGACGCGTTACAAATCGTAAGGGGTGCAGGGGGGCACGAAACTTTGGAAATACAATGGTATCGAATATCCGGCCCGCCCCTGGAAAGGTGTGAGGGGCACGAAAAGTTGCAAATAGCATGGTGTCTGAACACCCTGCCCGCTCTGGCGGGACCTCCCTGGCGGGGTGCGCGGGGGGGCACGGGAAGTCGCAAATTGTACCGTGTACGAATATCCTGCGCGCTCTGGCGAGGCCGCCTGGGAGGGGGGTGAACGGCACAAGAACGATGCAACTAGTACGATGTCCGAACGAACTCCCCGCCAGGGGTACGAAGGACGCGACAAATGGTAGATTGCATGGTGTTTGCTCTTTTCCGCGAGCACTCAAACCGTAAACTTGTCGGCAACGTAATGCCTCCAAAAAGTGCCCCCACAAGCTCAGGCGCCGCGCCTTATCTGGCAACGTAATGCCTCAACAAAGTGTTCTGGCAACGTAATGCCTCACTCATTGATGGTAGATAACACGGTATCCGAACACCCTGCCCGCGCTGGCGGGGCCTCCCCAGCAGTGTGCGAGGGGCACGAAGCGCTGCAAATAGTTTTGCACCCGAATGCCCAGTCCGCCAGGGGTGCGAGGGGCATGACGGAGAGCTATGAGTCACGTGGTGTCCGCATGTCCCGCCCGCTCTGGCGGGGCCTCCCTGGCGAGGTGTGCGGGGCACGCAGCGCTGGAAACTGCGCCCTGCCCTGGAGGGGCGCGAGGGGCGCGAAGTCGTGAATCATCCGAATACCACTCCCGCTCTGGCGGGCCCCCCCTCTGGGAGGGGTGTGAGGGGCACGGGACAAGGTTGCAAATGGTATGGTATCCGACCACACTGCCCGCTGTGGCGGGGTCTCCCTGGAGAGGCGGGGCACGAAACGCTGTAAACGATCTGGTCTCCGAATACCCCGCCCGCTCTGGCAGTGCTTCCCTGCAGGGGTGCGAGGGGCATGACACATTATGCGACATGGTATCCGGATGCCCTGCCCGCTCTGGCGGGGCCTCCCTACAAGGGGTGTGAGGAGCACGCAACGTTGCAAACTGCATGGTATCCGAATGCCCTGCCCGCTCTGGCGGGGCCTCCCGTGAAAAAAAAGTGAACGCCCCAAGGATCCGTTCCCGTTCCCGTTCCCGTTCCCGTTCCCGTTCCCGCTCCCGCTCCCGCTCCCGTCGTCGTCGTCGTCGTCGTCGTCGTCGTCGTCGTCGTCGTCGTCGTCGTCGTCGTCGTCGTCGTCCCGTCGTGGTCGTCGTGGTCGTGGTCGTCGTCGTCGTCGTCGTCGTCGTCGTCGTGGTCGTCGTCGTCGGCGTGGCCGTGGTCTCCGTCCACCCGGAAGGGGGGGCAAGAGGGAGGCTCCAGAAAGGCTGCGGACGCTTGGAGGCTTGTTGGGCTCTCCTGAGAGGCCTCTCGGGGGCCTCTTGGAAGCATGTTGCAGGTCTCTTGGGGCCCGTAGGGGTCTTCTTGGGGACGTCAGGGCGGAGGATTTCGGGGTCTCCTGGGAGTTCGTTGGCGGTCTCGGAAGGTCTCTCCCAGACGCCTACGGCGAATCACCGCCGCCCCTTGCCCTCTGGAAACGCGACGCGGCCAAGCGTTACGGCGAAGATTGGCCCAGGCGTTGGACCAGGTGTTCCCCCAGCCGTTGTTGAAATCCTTGGGGGAAACACTTGGGTGAGGAAGATGGGGGAAGAGCAGGATAAAGGGGGATGATGGTGATGATAACGAAGAGGCACATGAGATGTTAAGGAGGGGGGTGTGCCTCTTGGAGGCATTTTGGGGCTTCCTGCGGGCTTTTGGAGGCCACTTGGGGCCACCTGGACTCCTTTTCGGGCAATACTGGCAGTCTTGGAGGGCATCTTCGGTCGCCTCGGGGGCCATGCAGGGCCGACCTGGCAGTCTTCGACGGCATGCTGGCCGTCCTGGAGGCCACCTTGGACCATCTTAGCATGCTCGAATGCAATATATTACGTGTCTTCGGCCATCTTGGAGGCAATCTGATCCGTCCAGGAGACCATGTTGGCCGTCGTGGAGGCCATCCCCAGCGTAGCCCACCCAGCCATGGTTATGTTAATGCACTCGTACATACCCAGCTGCATGCGGCAACTCCCGCCACCGCGGTGATGATGATGATGGTGGTGCTGCTGATGATAATGGTGATGATGATGATGATGATGCTGATGCTGATGTTGACGATGGCGATGATGATGATGCTGATGACGACGATGATTATGATGACGACGATGATGATGACGGTGGTAATGGTGATGACGATGACGATGGCGATAACAATGACGAGGATGATGATGTTGATGATGATGACGATGCTGATGATGATACTGATGACGATGCTGATCATGATGATGATGATGGTGATGATGATGGCGATGACGACGATGATGATGATAATGCTGATTATGACGATGATGACGATGATGATGATGGTGGTGGCGGTGGCGATGATGACGACGATGACGACGATGATGATGATGATGATGATGATGATGCTCGTCGGGACATCGCGGGAGGCCTTTCGGGGGCCTGTTGGAGGCAGTTTTGAGGCCTCCTCCATGCCGTCCGGGGGCCTCTTGGGAACCGCTTGGGGTTTCTGGGTTTTTTGGGGGGGGCCTCTTGGGGAGCACTTGGGGGCCTCTTGGGGCTTCTTGGAGGACTCTTGGGGCCTCCTGGGGAACCCCCACCAGACAACACTTGCCATTCTAGCACGCCTCAACGTGCCACGCGGCACGGTGGCGGATACAGCCCAGGGACACCAGACCATTCCGTAGCCATTGTGGCTCAGGTTTTGACTGCGCAATCCCCTTATTTGAGCCGAGAATTGCAAATGGTAACTTGTGTGTACCTTTTGTGCTGGGCTCTTTGATGGCAGTCGTTGACGTGGAAGCTGGTGCTGGGCAGTGTCTAGGGAGTATGGAATCTGAGAGCGCAAATGTGAAACCCAAGATTTTCGATTTTGAGCAGGATACTGTGGACCCAAATGTTTCGCCAGAGCTTGTTCGGACGAGCAAGCGACCTCTGGAAGGATCACCTTTTGGCTTGCAGGAGGACTTGGGCCAGAATTGGCGACGGTGATGGCGCTCTTCCACAATATCTCTTGGGGGGAGAAGGGTTTGTCGACAGACCTTGCAACCGTATTGTGTGCGGAGGAGCTCATGGAGCATCTTCTTACTTACACACACCCCGTTCAGTGTTGCGTGCACGGCACCAACGAAGGGCAAGCCGAAGCGGAAGACTAAATCTGTGGGTAACACATTCGGCATTCCTGTCGGACGCCAAGTGTTTGTGGTGATTTATCACAGCCATTCGTGCGGTCAAAAGGGCATGTGCGTGACAATGACTGAAGAGGTAGACTTCGTTGCTTTGTCCCATTGGGTATTCAATGTGCTCTTGCCTCTTTCGGGATGCGCAGTAGACCACCTCGACCTGTGCTTTCATGAAGTGAAAGCGCACCCCAGTAGCGCCGAGAGCACCCCAACCCAAGACGCGCCAGGCTCGGCAGCCATTGGTGGCGCACTGCCGAGCGCTAGCCAGGATGTCCGCGGAAGCCATGTATACATCACCGCCGTACCTGGGCAGGGCCATCGTGGGCCCTGGCATGGTGCATGCGCCCTCCTGGCGAGGCCAGGGGGGTCTATACGCCATTCTGGGGCCCAGGATGGCCCTGGCCAGGCGCGGTGGTGGTGTATCGATTGCCTCCGCGTAAGGATGGTGTCCCTACCTGTGTTGGCTACGAACAACGTCCGGAACAAACCTGTCCGGAACATTGTCCGGAACACATGTCCGGAACATTGTCCGGAACAAACGCGTGGATTCCACGTCCCTGGGCCCCCCCACTCCCGAGGTCCTTGGGAGCCTCAGGGCCCTCCGGCCTGGTAGCACCCGCGGCCCGCAGGCCGCCCAGGAACGTAGATATCGGGCGTTCCGATGCCAAGAGGGGCCCAAATGGACGTCCCTGCGCACGCGGCAAAGTCTGCCGCTCTCCAGGGCCGAAATCTGGGACGAAATCTGGGACGAAATCCGCCGACCCTTTGTGGGTCTCTAGGCGTGTCAGATTGTTCCCCCCTTACCCCCCCCAGGGACCCAAAACCGGCGATTTGACCACCCCCCTGTCCCCAAACGAACGCCTCTTGGCGGCATAGAGGGCCCCGAAACGGGCCAAGAAGGCCCCAAGAGGTTCCCATAAGGGTCCAAGAAAGCCCCCAATCGCCCAATAATTTTTCCAAGACGCCCCACATTGCCCCCCGACGGCCCAAAATGTCCCGATTATACCTCGAGAGGCCTTTGAGAAATCTCCCAAGGGGGGTCCAAGAAACAAAAATCTTCCCATTCCCAAAAGAAAGCGTACAATCTTGACATAATCGCATCATGGATCTTCGCAACGTCCACGACGGCCTAAGATGGCCCCAAGAGAGCTCCAAGACGGCCCACATGGCCCCCAGACGACCCCGGAGCCCGAGCGCCCTCGGCCTGGAGCCACCATGGGAGCCTGTCGGGGCCCAGAAACGTACGATTCGGGACCCGCCGGCTCCGCATCATTTGAACTCTACGTCCCTGGGCGGGGGTGGAAGCGGAGAAGGAGAACGAGGAGCGGGTGGAGGAGGAGGAGGAAGGGGGAAGAGGATGAGGAGGGCGAGGGGGGACAAGGAGGATCGAAGAGGGAGGGAGGATGGCGGGTGGGAGGCGGCGAAGGGAGAGGGAGGGAGGAGGAGGAGGAGGAGGAGGAAGGAGCGCGGCCCCCAAGGACGTCAATTTCTACAGTTGTCCGGAACAACTGTCCGGAACAAATTGTCCGGAACAACTGTCCGGAACAAACTGTCCGGAGCAACATTTTGTCCGGAGCATGTCCGGAACGTCCGGAACAGTGTTCGTGGCCAACACAGGTCCCTACCACTGACGCGGCTGCCAATGTTTTCAAGATGCGCCGTATACGTGTCAAATAGAGAAGCCATTTGTTTCCAGTGACACATTCCGCAGCAGGTGTCATTGGGCGCATCACTGACGAGGCCACAGCCGGGGAGATCTTCACCGAGCGCGTGTGTTCCGAGGTGCAGGAGTATCTCTCGCAGGTGCGCGAGGCCACGGCTCGGAGGGCGTGTGCTGCAGCGAGATGGGAGTGCATGTTATGCCCCTTCAAGTCGTTCGCGATAGTAGTAGTAGTAGTAGTAGTAGTAGTAGTAGTAGTAGCAGTAGTAGTAGTAGTAGTAGTAGTAGTAGTAGTAGTAGTAGTAGTAGTAGTAGTGACAGTAGTAGCAGTAGTAGCAGCAGCAGCAGCAGCAGAGGCAGCAGCAGCAGCAGCAGCCGCAGTAGTAGTAGTAGTAGTAGTAGTAGTAGTAGTAGTAGTAGTAGTTAGTAGTAGTTAGTAGTAGTAGTAGTAGTAGTAGTAGTAGTAGTAGTAGTAGTAGTAGTAGTAGTAGTAGTAGTAGTAGTAGTAGTAGTAGTAGTGGTAGTATTACTATTACTAGTATGATTAGTATCATTATTATTGTTGTTATTTTTAGTATTACTATTATTGTTATTATTAGTAGTATTATTATTCTTATTATTCCTATTACTATTATTATTAATACTATTATTACTATTATTAGTAGTACAATCATTGTTATTAATACGTTTATGCTTATTATATTTGGTATTATTAGTGTTATTGTTAGTATTGTTATTATTAGCACTACTATTATTATTTAGTAGTAGTAGGAGTAGGAGTAGGAGTAGGAGTAGGAGTAGTAGTAGTAGTAGTAGTAGTAGTAGTAGTAGTACTAGTACTAGTACTAGTAGTAGTAGTAGTAGTAGTAGTAGTAGTAGTAGTAGTAGTAGTAGTAGTAGTAGTAGTAGTCGTAGTCGTAGTAGTAGTAGTAGTAGTAGTAGTAGTAGTAGTAGTAGTAGTAGTAGTAGTAGTAGTAGTAGTAGCCTCTGGTAGGCCCTCTTGGGTCGTCTGGGAGGCATCTGGGAGGCCTCTTGGGTCGTCTGGGAGGCCTCTGGGAGGCCTCTTGGGTCGTCTGGGAGGCCTCTGGGAGGCCTCTTGGGTCGTCTGGGAGGCCTCTGGGAGGCCTCTTGGGTCGTCTGGGAGGCCTCTGGGAGGCCTCTTGGGTCGTCTGGGAGGCCTCTGGGAGGCCTCTTGGGTCGTCTGGGAGGCCTCTGGGAGGCCTCTTGGGTCGTCTGGGAGGCCTCTGGGAGGCCTCTTGGGTCGTCTGGGAGGCCTCTGGGAGGCCTCTTGGGTCGTCTGGGAGGCCTCTGGGAGGCCTCTTGGGTCGTCCGGGCGGGAACGGAACGGGAACTGGAACGGGAACGGGAACGGAAACGGGAACGGGAACGGGAACGGGAACGAAAACGGGAACGGGAACGGGAACGGACCTATAGGGCGTTCTCGCCCTTTTACCGGGGCCTCCCTGGAGGGGTATGAGTGGCACGAAGCATGGTAAATAGTATAACAATAATCGGATGCCCTGCCCGCTCTAGCGGAGCCTTCTTGGTGGGGTGCGAGGGACACAACAGCTAAAACAACTGCGTGACATCCAACAACCCTACTGTAGTGCCCCCCCCTCTCGTGGAATAGCGTGAGGGCCACGAAACGTTGCAAAGTGTATGTTGTCCGAGCACTCTGCCCGCTCTGGCGGGTCCCCCCCAAGAGGGTGCGAAGGGCAAGGCACGCGGTAAATTATATGGTATCCGGATGCCCTGCCCGTTCTGGCGGGGGTTCCCTGGAAAGGTGCGGGGGGCATGGAAAGTTATAAATTATATGGTGTCCGAATACCCTTAACGCTCTGGCCGGACCTCCGTGGAGGGGCGTGAGGGGTACGAAGTTTTGTGAATACGTAGCACCCCGCAGTTGCGGATAAGACTCAGGGTGCGGCAGGGACGTCTGCAGTCTGCGAGGCTTTGAACAAGCCTGCCCCTTGCGCCTAATTTTTACAAGTTGTAACACGGGCTGGCAGCAGGCGCCGATTTTCCGTTTAAACAATGTGGGTGGGTCGCCGGGTGGGTCACGCGTGGGTCACAGGTGGGTCGCGGGTGGGTCGCGGAAGGGTGGCGAGTGGGTCGCGGGCCGGGTCGCGGGTGGGTCGCGGGTGAGTCCCGGGTGGGTCGCGGGTGGGTCGAAGGTGGGTCGTTGGTGGGTCGCGGGCGGGTCGCGGGCGGGTCGCGGGCGGGTCGCGGGCGGGTCGCGGGGGTGTGTCGCCGGGTCGGTCGCAGGTGGGTCGCGGGTGATTCGCATGTGGGTCTCGGGGTGGGTCGCGGGTGGGCCGCGGGCCGGGTCGCGGGAGGTACGAAGCCAAACAACAACAACAACAACAACAACAACAACAACAGCAACAACAACAACAACAACAACAACAGCAGCAACAACAGCATCAACAACAACAGCAGCAGCAGCAACGACAACGACAACGACAACGACAACAACAACAACCCAACAACAACAACAACAACAACAGCAACAACAGCAACAACAACAGCACCAACAACAACAACAACAACCACAACAACAACAACAGCAACAAGAACAGCATCAACAACAACAACAACCACAACAAGAACAACCACAACAACAACACCAGCAACAGCAACAACAACAACAACAGCACCAACAACAACAACAACAACAACAACAATTACTAGCACGTGGGGACACTCCGTTCTCACCAGTGCCAGGGTTTTCATAGGAGGCGGGCAATACCCCCACTTTGTGGGGGGGCCGGTTCAAGCTCTACCAAATTTCCAAACGACTCTTCGCCACCACCCACACCCAGCTTCCCGCCCTATGACGTTCGGACACTTCACTTCGTGGCATGCGGACGACCGTGGCTACTATTCAGGGCCCCGCGGCCGACGACGACGGCGTGCGCGCGCGAAGAAAAAACGAATGTGTCCCGCATGGTATTATTTGACAGGGATGATGGCCCTGGCAGGTGCGCAACCGTTGTTGCAGAAGTTCGAAAAAGTTGCTCGCAAAAGCCCGTTTGACAGAAATGTTTAAAAAGTGTTGGATTTCCTACGAATCCGCAAGAGCGCGCGGGATGAAATTTTGACATTTTTGTTTTGAAAAACCATTGGTTTGTTGATGTTTTTATGTTAAAAGCGCTACGAAAACTAAGGTTTTGGAAGGATTTTGTCTTGCGCGCGCGAATGTCCACTTTACCTTCTTTTTTGGAAGGGATTCTTGAAGTTTGGATATGTTAGAGCAAGAAATGTCCACTTTAGCTTGTTTTTTGCCAGGGAAAGCGGGCGTCAACAAAACAACCGGATCCGGATCACATCGTTTTGCCTGAGACTTCCTCACGAAAATGATGAAAACGTGGCTGCGGCCTAGGCGCGGCGGGGGGGCCGCGCACCAGGGGCCCCAACAATAATTATTCTTAAGAAGAAATAATGTTCAACAACAACAGCATCAACAACAACACCAACAACAATCAGTTTAAGACAACTCGCCCTTTTTCGCTCGAGTGTCCGATAACGCGTATTTCCCAAAACCCTCGATACCAGCCTCCTTCAGCTTCGATCGAGAAAACAACAGCATGCACCTGTGAGGGGGATCAACAGTAATTGTTTGTTTTTTTTTTCCAGAGAATGAATTCAACTACGACAACAACACCAACAACACCAATCATTTTAAGACTGTTCGCCCTTTTCTGCTCGAGTGTCCAATAACGCGTATTTCTCAAGCCCTCGACACCCGCCCCCTTCGTCTTCGATCGAACCTTTCTTGGGGGGTATACTTTTCTTCCCTGCAGGCCCGGCCCCGGCAAGCGGCGGGGCGGCCGTGGACAGTCGGCCTGGCCAGCGGTAGCGCTGATCGGCGGGGCGGCCGCGGACCGTCGACCCGACCCCAAGAGGGACGGACAGGGGACCGACCACGACGACGACGACGACGACGGCGACAACGACAGCGACAGCGACGACGACGACGACGACGGCGACGGCGACGGCGAGCGAAAGCGAAAGCGAGAGAGAACGACAGCAGGAAGGGCCACAAGGACACGAAGTAGGCCACGAAGGGCGACAGCGGGGACACGAAGGGAATGTGTATGGGGCCACGAAGAGCGCGAACGAGCGGGGGCCACGAAGGGCAAATAATGCGGGGCCACAGAGGGCAACGATGGGGCCACGGAGGGTAGCAACTGGGCCACGTAGGACAGTGAGGGGGCCACAAACGGCGACACCGGGGCCATGAAGGGCACGCACATGGGGCCACAACGGGCTTTGATTGAGAAAAACAGCATGCACCTGTGAAGGGGATCAACAATAATTGTTTGTATTTTTTTCAGAGACTGAATTCAACTACAACAACAACACCAACAACAATCAGTTTAAGACTGTTCGCCCTTTTCTGCTCGAGTGTCAAATAACGCGTATTTCTCAAGCCCTCGACACCCGCCCCCTTCGTCTTCGATCGAACCCCTCTTGGGGGGTATACCTTTCTTCCCTGCAGGCCCGGCCCCGGCAAGCGGCGGGGCGGCCGTGGACAGTCGGCCTGGCCAGCGGCAGCGCTGATCGGCGGGCGGCCGCGGACCGTCGACCCGACCCCAAGAGGGACGGACAGGGGACCGACCACGACGACGACGACGACGTCGACGACGACGGCGACGACGACGGCGAGCCAAAGCGACAGCGAGAGAGAACGACAGCAGCAGGGCCACGTAGGACACGAAGTAGGCCACGAAGGGCGACAGCGGGGAGACGAAGGGAATGTGTATGGGGCCACGAAGAGCGCGAACGAGCGGGGGCCACGAAGGGCAGATAATGCGGGGCCACAGAAGGCAACGATGGGGCCACTGAAGGTAGCAACTGGGCCACGTAGGACAGATAGGCGGCCACAAACGGCGACACCGGGGCCATGAAGGGCACGCACATGGGGCCACAACGGGCGCGAACGAGCGAGGGCCACGAAGGGCATACGTATACCGGGCCGCGGAGGGCATGGACGCGGCCACTGAGGGCAGCAACGGGGCCACGAAGGGCAGCAAGGGGGCCACGAAGGGCGACAACGGGGCCACGAAGGGCATGCATATGGGGCCACAACGGGCGCGAGCGAACGGGGGGCACGAAGGGCATACATATATGGGGCCACGAAGGGCAGCGAGGGGGCCACGAAGGGATGCAACGGGGCCACGAAGGGCAGCGAGGGGGCCACGAAGGGCTGCAGCGGGGCCACGAAGGGCAGCGAGATCCCGATTCCTAGGAAATCTGTGAGGGAATCCTAAGCGTGAGCGCTACTCCTGGGTGCCTGGTTGTCGGGAGCGCGGCGCTACAGTAAATTGCAGGAAATTCCAACGCAAGGGCGCTATTCTTCAGTAAATTGCAAGCAAGTCTCCAGCGAGAGCGCGACTCCAGAGCGCCCGGATTCCTGAATAAATTGCAAGGACGTCCCGAGCGAGAGCGCGATTCCTGAATCAAATGCGAGGAAGTCTCGAGCGGGAGCGGGGGTCCTGGCTAAAGTCTCAGGCGGGAGCCGTTGTTGTTGTAACCCGGGGGCCAGGGGCACAATTTGAGCCTCAAGACTTTCTTTGATAAACAACAGGGTGCGAGCGTCGAGGGGCACACTTTCATTGAGAAAAAACATATGCACCAGTGGGGGGGATCAACAATACTTATTTTTCTGAATTGGGAATTCAACGACAACAACAACAATTACAGCAACAGCAACAACAACAAGAGCAAAAACAACAACAATACTCCGCATCGCGGAATCCCACTTCAACCGTGCACACAGGGACAAAGAATGACCGCTCGGTCCCGTCACCCTGACCATCGTATCCGAGCACCCTGCCCGCTCTGGGGGCACGAAACGTTGTAAATTGTGTTGTGTTCGAATACCATGCCCGCTCTTGCGGTGCTTCCCTGGAGGGATGCGAGCGGCACGAACAATTGTTGTACACAACATGGTCTCCGAATACCCTGCCCGCTCTGGCGGTGCTTCCCTGGAGGGGTGCGACGGGCATGAAAAAATATGTTATATGGCATCCGAATACCCTGCCCGCTCTGGCGGGGCCTCCCTGGTGGGGTGTAAGGGGCACGCAACGTTGCAAATTGTATGGTATCCGAATGCCCTGCCCGTTCTGGCGGGGCCTCCCTGGTGGGGTGTGAGGGGCACGAAGCGCTGTGAATAAAGTGGTGTCCGAGAACCCTGCCCGCCATGGGTGCAGTAGCAGTAGCAGCAGCAGCAGCAGCAGCAGCAGACATTATGCTAATAGAAGTCGTAGTAGCAGCAATAAGAGAGGTAGTGATAGTCCGCCACCGTGCCGCTGGGCACGGAGTGGGCGTGTCCTCAGGTCCTTTGCTTAACCCCCTGAGCCTCATTGGGAGCGGCCAAGAGGGGGGTGTCCAAGAGGGGGGGTCGCAAATCATAACCAGCGGCATGTGCGCGGCCCAGCGGGGGGGCAGGGACGTGATGAAATAAGAAGAGGCGCCATGAAATCTGGGGAAATATCATGGCCCCCGCCATGATGCCCCCCCCCCTAGGCATCACCGCCCTCGTTGCCGCCCCCAGTCCCCACTCCTGAGGAGTCAACTCGGCGCCCGGAGACCAAACTGCTCAAGTCTCCCGGGTATTGGCGCGTGCCTCCTGGGCCCGAGTCGCGAAACTTCTTCGGGCCCAGGAGGGCCCGAAGACGGGCCCAGAGAGCCCCAAGAGGCCCTCAAGACGGCCGAAGTGGGCCCCGAGTCGCCGAATGATCGCCCAAATACGCCCAAGATGGCTTCATCACGGCCCAAGAGTCCCCGAAGACACCCCAAGAGTGTTCCAAGAGGCGTCCCAAGAGGGCCCCACAAGACAAAAACAAGTCCGTTTCGGCTTTCCGACGCTCCAAGACGGCCCAAGAGGCCCCCAAGACCGCCACAAGACGGCCCCAGAGGCCCACAAGAGGGCCCCAAGACGGCCCCGAGAGACGGCGAACCGAAAACCCCAACCTTTCAGCCCAAGAGGCGCCCAGAAGGCCCCAAGAGGACCCCAACAAGCCCACAGATGCCCCTGAGAGCCCCCACGAGTCGAGGCCATACGAGGCCCCCAAGAAGCCCCGAAGAGGCCCCGAGATGCCCCAAAACAGCCCCTCCAGAAGACTGAGAACTGCATCCCGGGCGAGACCCCAACGACCAGCCAAGAGGCCTCAGACCCACAACCCAGGCAAGGTGGCGGGATGGGCCGAAGGCCATTCGAGTGAAATTGTGATGTAATAATCGTCATCGGAGTAATAGCATCAGCACTTAAACTGGTAGAGGTAGTACAAGTAGCGATAGCAGCAGTAGTAGTAGTAGTAGTAGTAGTAGTAGTAGTAGCAGTAGGAGTAGTAGTAGTAGCAGCAGTAGCAGTAGCAGTAGTAGTAGTAACAACAATAATAATTAGTAGGTTGTAGCCGTAATAGTAGTAGTAGTAGCAGTAGTAGCAGTAGTAGTAGCAGAAGTAGTGGTAGTAGCACTTATAGTAGCAGTAGTAATAGGAGTAGTAGTAGTCGTCGTAAAAGGAGTAGTAGCGATAGTGGTAGTAGTAGTAGTAGTAGTACGAGTACCAGTAGCAGTAGCAGCAGTAGTAGTAGTAGTACTACTACCAGTAGTGGTACTGGGGGTAGCAGTAGCAGTAGTAGTAGCAGTCAGCTCATAATATGGAAATAACAGCAGAAGCATTGGGAGTAATAGTAGTAGTAGTAGTGGTGACAGCAGCGATAGTAGTAGTAGTCGTAGTAGTAGTAGCAGTAGAAGTAGTACTCGTAATGGTAGTCGTACTTGTAGGAACCGTAGTAGTAACAATAGTAGTAGTAGTAGTAATGTTGATAGTAGAAGTAGGAGCCACAGCAGTATCAGTAGTAGTCGTAGTAGTGGTAGTAGCAGCAGTCAAAGTAGAAGTAGTAGTCGTCGCCGTCGTCGTCGTAGTACCAGTCGTAGTTATAGTAGGTCGTCGCCGTCGTAGTAATTGTAGTAGAAGTAGTGGTAGTAGCAGTGATAGCAGTAATAGTAGCAGCAGTAGTATTAGTCGAAATAATGGTGCTAGTAATGATAGTGGTGGTATAGTAGTAGTAGTAGTTATCTGCACCGTTAGCGGGGACATTACGGGAGCCGCCAGGCAAGAGGGAGAGAGAGAAGGGGACGAAAGGCAAACCCCCGGAGGCCCACGAGCCCCGCAAGGGCCCGCCACCCGCCGGTGCGAGCACCGGGGGTCCCCGGGACAAAGCGGCGGCCCCACGAGGGCCGAGGGCAGAGAGAGAGGAAGGGCCAACGGCTCGACTCACTCACATATCATATTTCTCGTGACTCACTGTCAGCCTCGAGCGAGGCTGCTGAAAGAGATCTGAGCTGGACACAAGGCCTGGAGCCGGCGAGGATCCCAAGAGCAAATGTCGAGACATCTTACGGCCTCGAGCACGCTCGAGTCGAACGGAATCGAAACTCGGAACATTAAAAGGGGGAGGGCGGGCTGGGCGCCTTCGGAACCAACCCCTCCCACTGCAGATAAGAAGCGTACAACTGGCAATTATCTGTACCGTTAGCGGGGACATTACGGGAGCCGCCAGGCAAGAGGGAGAGAGAGAAGGGGACGAAAGGCAAACCCCCGGAGGCCCACGAGCCCCGCAAGGGCCCGCCACCCACCGGTGCGAGCACCGGGGGTCCCCGGGACAAAGCGGCGGCCCCACGAGGGCCGAGGGCAGAGAGAGAGGAAGGGCCAACGGCTCGACTCACTCACATATCATATTTCTCGTGACTCACTGTCAGCCTCGAGCGAGGCTGCTGAAAGAGATCTGAGCTGGACACAAGGCCTGGAGCCGGCGAGGATCCCAAGAGCAAATGTCGAGACATCTTACGGCCAAATTTCCAATATCCCAGATCTTGGTCTTGTACAAGAAGGGTGGGCGGGTTCGGGAAACTCTTACAAGTTGCCAATGCCTCAAGACTGATCTTATCTGCTCTGAGCAGGCCTCTGCCTATCAGGTGTGCTCAGGCGCGCATCGGCACGCCGCGGCGCAGCCGGTGGATATTCTTGGCCACTAGCAGCGCGCGAGCTGCCAGCTCTGAGGAGGCTGGGCCGCGCTTGCCTTCCAGGAGCTGCAAGCCGCGAGCGACGTCTCTGGCCCCCATGACGGCGACCTGGCGGAGGAGCTTCCCGGTCTTCTCGTAGCGGGCCACCGACTTGGACGTGAGCCAACGGCCCCTCTTCTTGATCTCCGCCAGGCTGAGCAGCTTCCGGTGGGCGGCCGTGGACGGCCCACCGTGGCGGGCTGAGTGCGGCGAGATGTTCAGGTCGGTCAGGCGGCAGCGCACTGCCGCGTCTTTGATCTCCTTCTCGTAGCGAGGCAGCGTCAGCGGGGCCAAGAGCTTCGTGTCTTTGGGCGCCTGGCTTCTGAGGGACTGCAGCAGCTGAGGGATGAACGGCAACCCGAGCCCTTCGAGCCCCACGACGACGGTGTCGTCGAACTCGCCTGACTTTGCCGGCTTCGCCGGCGTCGAGCTGCCTTTGGCCGTCTGCGGGGCCACGATGATGCAGGTCTGCTTGTAGTTGGCGGCGCTCGGCACGATGACGTCTTCCTTCTTCAGGTTCAAGATCTCCGAGGGCCGCGCGAACGTGTCGTACTGCGTGAGAAAAGCGAGCCCGGCGGCGGCCGCCGTGACTGTCGGCTGCCCCAGGAGGTCGAAGGCCAGGATGGCGGCGGCCTCGATCGGGCACGGATCCTCCGACCGAGGCGGGTCGTCCTTGAGGAAACCTTTGATGGCCCGCTGGCAGCGCGGAAGCGACCCCTTGGGCAGCGCCTTCACGAAGATGATCGCGCACCGCAGGTTGCGGGGCGCGGAGACGTCGAGCCCTTTCAGGTACATTTCGTCGTTGATGTACTGCGCCGCCGCCTCGTCGAGGGTGTTTGTGCTCATCCTGTGCAGCTGCAGGCCGTGCTGGACCGCGTGGAGCTCGAACGCGTTGTATGCCTTGGCGTAGGCCCGGCGGGTCTCCTCTGACACGGACTGCGCCTCGACCTGCGTCAGGTCCGTGAGGGCCGGCGCCGCGGCAGCCACCGCACTCGCCGCCGCACTCGCCCTGCGGGCGGCCCGCACCTCGCGCTGGCCCGGCGCGGCCGCCGCTGGGCGCCGCGCGGGCGTCGCGAGGGCGGTCGCGGGGCGGCGCAGCGGCGTCGGAGCCTCCACGTCTGGCTGGGTCGCGGCCAGCACTAGAGCGTCCGGGGTCGGCGCCTGGTCCGCTGCTGGAGCCGCCGCTGGTCGCCGTCGCGGGGGAGGGTCTGGCTCGGCGTCGGCTGTCCGCGCCCTCTTGGCCTCCCGGGAAGCCTGGGTTGAGACATCCGGGGCCGATGCGTCGCCAGTCGGCGGGACAACTGACGCCCCAGCTCCCCGCGGCGTGCTCCCACCCAAAGACCATTCGGCACGGGCATCGAGGCGCACAAACCCCGGCAAGCGCCCTCCGAGAGCGACTGGAGGCCTCCAGGGCGGTCCACCTCCAGGCAGGGACGCCATGGCCAAGCGCCGCGCCTGGGGGAGCGGCCAGCTGGGCGCAGTGCGCCACCGCCCGGCACAGGCGCGGCGGGTACTTGCCCGCGAGCTCGGTGAGCCACACACTGCGGAATCCGTTGTCGTGTGGGATCGTTACCTTTCCTTGCAAGATGAGGTGAGGCCCAGAACACGAACACCGAAGCTGGATATACTCCTCAAGACGCGGTAGCGTGAAAGCGAAGCGAGTGGCCTTCCGATGCGGTGTGCCAAACCTACACATGTCGAAATCAACGAACTTGGCCTCCAGCGACGACAGGGCCTGACTAAGGGGCTCCCACTCCCAGAGGGCCGAAGTAGCAGGGTTCTCGAGTGTGATGTAGATGAGGTGCTTGTTGAGGGCTCTCTTGATGGCTTTCAGGAACCTCACGGTGACCTCTGCGCACTCGCGCCCCGAGACGGCCGCTGCAGACTGCGATGACCCCGTAGACCTCGCCCGCGAAGCCCACGTGCAGGGAGTCCCAAAGTGGATCCACCAGACACGCCCCTGAGCAATCCACTGGAGGACCAGGCTGATGATGCGCGGGTTGAGAAGGTCGAGGTGGGCACCGTTCTTTTTCTCAAACGGGGCTGCGACCTCGAGCCCGGTGTGTAGCACGGCGCCGCTGAGATGCCCGTGACCAGCGAACAGCTCGAGAAAGAAGCGCCTCCTAGGCCGCGCAGCCGCGGGCGCCTCGCGCTCCGCCGCATGGCCGGGACGAGTCTCACCGGCAACTCCCGAGGAGACAGCGTCCGCGCCACAAGCAGAGAACTTCCCCGAGTGATCCTGACAGTCCTCGGTCCGCCTCAGCAGCAAACTCGCTACGGCGGCGCAGCGCTGCCGCGCCCGCTGTCGCTGTGGCCCGCTCGGCACGAAGGTCTCGCCTGGCATGAGCTCGCCCCGGTTGGCGCGGCGGGAGTCAAAGTCGGAGACACACCGCGCCGACTCCACGTGCCGTCGCCTCCAGTCAACGCCCGCCGCCCACTGCCACGCACACGACTGTCGGCAGAGAGCGTTCAGGCCGAAGTCGGAGGCTCGGCCCCTTTCAGTGGCCAGCACGTCCGCCATGTTGTCACCGAGCGAGACCACGATCGAGTCCTCGGCCGCCCGACAGACAGCCGCGCGTCGCAGCCCCATCAGCGAGGTCCGGCACTCGAGGATGTGGATCGGAAGCCTTGTGCTGCTCCCAGACCACGCCCCGGCCACCACCAGCCGCCAGCGCCCCGGGTGCGTGACCGTCTGCGGTACGGCCGGGATGCCCGTCTTGCTGAAGGACATCGCCCTCGGCTGCCGCTCCACGCACATCAGGTCGGCAGCCGCAGGCCGCTGATCTGGGGCCGCGGGGCCAAGCATCCCGTCTGCCCAAGCCGAGCCGATGCCGGCCCACCCAGCGGCGGGCTCACTGGGGGCCTCGCCGCCGGCCGACACCCCGCCAGGCTGCAGAACCTCGCGGAACCTCCAGCGCTCCTTCCAGCGCGCGAGCCCTGCTACCTCCCGAGGCGCTGCTGGGGCCTCGTGGAGGGCGTAGCCGTCGCCGGAAGAGTCCGAGCAGAACAAGTGTCTAGAGAAACTGCGATTCAGGTCGACGTCCACCGTCAGCACGAGCGAGCGGCAGATCCACAACTCGCCCCACACAGTCGACGAGAGCGGACGCACGTTCCCCCCGTGATCGAAGGCGAATCGGTACGCGAACTGCAGGCAGCTGAGCCCCGTAGGACGAAGCCCAAAGTGATGACACAGGTGCCCCAGAACAACACGAAGTGCGTCGCCAGAGCAGCGCCCCAAGCGAAGCAGCCGCCCCAGCGCGAGCCACAATCGCCACGACCGTCGCGCGGTGTGGCGCAGGCGGCGGCGGTCGCCATCAAGGACCATACCGAGGAACTCGAAGTCCCGCTCGCCGTCGACGTGGTCGCGGAGGACGAGGCCCCGCTCTGCCAGAAGCCGGAGCACCGTGCTGAACACCTCGCGACCTTTCTGAACCCCCATCGCCAACATATTGACATTGTCGACGTACGGGGCCATGGCCGGGGCCAAGGGATGCAAAGTCGCGGGCCGCTGACGGTCCCCAACCAAGGTCGTCGGCAGCAGGTGGTGCTCGAGCGCCTGCCGCATCACGTCACTGATCGTCTCGTTGCAGAAGTAGAGCGCCCAGCTCCAGCCCATGGCCATGCCCAGGAAGCAGGCCTCGAGACGTTCGTGAGCGTCCACCTGGGAAGGGCCCCCGGCCCGCTCGTCATATACCTCGGTGAGAGTCGTTCCGAAGTCGGTGGCGATCTCGGCCGCCGTGCTGACGAAGCCCAGGCCGAAGTAGCTGGCCATGGTCTCGCACTTGAACTGGTAGAACCCGTCGGTCAGGTCCACGCTGAACCCGCACAGCTCGGTGTCGCCGCCGACCGCGGCCGGCGTCACCGAGACGCCGGCAGCCTTCAGCTCAGCCCCCTCGAGCGCCACGGCCTCCGGCGAAGTCGAAAGTCGGGCGAGGGCGCTGGGCACGGCCAGCCGCGAGAGTGGTGGCCGCTTGCAGAGCTTGTCGGTCCACCGCGCGTCGAGCACCAGCCGGGGCATGTTGTTCTTCTTCTTGACGAAGAAGCACCCGACCCGACTGTGGACCCGGCGCCGCCAGGTGAGCAGACCGCTGCCCGACAAGGCCGTCAGAAACTCAATCATGTTGTGCCGGGACCCTTTGAGAACCGGGTCCCAGTACGGCTTGCCTCTAAGCGCTCCGCTGTCCACGTCGGCGGCCAGCTCGGCGTCCGACTTCAAAATGTGGGTGGCTGGGTCGAGGATGAACTCGGCAGCCGTCGCTGAAGTGATGGAAGATACTTCCTTCGGCTGCAGGTCGCCCCGAGCCACGCGGAGTCGAGAGATATCATAGGTGCCCAGCGCGGCACCGCCAGTCAAGGTGTACAAGTCATCTGAGTGGAGGATGTCGGCCAGCGTGGCCGACTCGCTCTCCAGCGGCAGATCCTGAAGCACGGGATCCAAGGCCGCGGAGGCGCGCTGCAAGGCCCGGCGCTGCCAGGCCGAGCACGCATCGAAATCGAGTTCACTGCCACGAAGCCCATGAAGAAGTGGACGTCGCGGCTGCGCCCGAGACAGGCTGGAGAGGGCCACGGCGTAGTCGCCGAGGAGCCGCTCCCGCAAGGACGTGCCCTGCACCAGCCTCGAGATCGGCTGCCGAGGCAGCGGAGACTCCGCCCCCGCCAATCGGACAGGGAACGGTAGCGTGTCCCGAAGAGAAAGAGCCGCCGGACGCTGGGACCCCACGCCGGCGGGACCGCACCACGGCGTTAGTTGTCGCCGTCCTTGCCATGCTTCTTCTTGTCCTTCTCCTTCCGCTTGGCCTCGAGCTCCTCCCGGAGCAGCCTGTTCTGCTTGAGGATGCGGGCCTCGACCTCGGCCTGCTGCGCAAAGTAGGTCGTGAACTGCTGCGTCGCCACTCCCCCCTTCTCGTCCTGGTTGTGCTCGATCATCTTGTGCAGGCCGTCGAAGCATGGGGACTTCGGATTGACCTTCACCGCCCGCTCGATCATCACGATCCGCCGGGCCGCCAACTCCAGCGAGCCGCAGTTGGTGGGGTCGAGCCCGTCGTACCCGACCGCCAGCCCCAGGATCTGCAGCAGCATCCGGTGCTCCCAGGCGACGGCGCTCTCCGCGTGCACCCCGGACTCGCGGACCCAGTGCACGTGGTACGTCGCCGTCGTGAGCCCCAGCGCGTGGATGCCCTGGAGCAGCTCGACGACCGCGCGTGGCCCCGGGTGGGGCCACGACGGCATCTTGGTGAGCTCGACGGGCCTGAAGTTCTGCATGGCCAGGCCGAGCGGCTGGGCACCCGCAGCGGCGTCGTGCGACGCCGAGGACGCCAGCCGAGGATCCCGGCCTGCACCCGAGTGCTTGTCCACCAGCCACGCGCCCATCTCGCTGTTCGGCACGAGCTCGACGGCCAGCCAGCGCCCCGGCTGGCCCACCAGCGCCAGCCCGACTGAACCTCGCTTCACCCCCGTCGCCATGCCCTCGACGACGTCGGCCGCCACCTCCTCGCCGAACTCGACCGCTGAGGTGTCGGCCACGCGCCAGCTGGTCTGGGGGATGGTGCCCCCAGTCGGGGCCGCACCTCCAGTCAGCACGGCAGCCAGTCGTGCCGCCTGTGCGTGCAGCGACGCCAGGCGCTCGGGCAACGTCGCGTCGCACATCCTGACGTCGCCCGCCTGGGCGTCCCCGACACGAGCACCTGGGGCCAGCGTCAGCAGCGTCCGCCCAGCCAAGTCGATGCTCTCGATCCCTTCGTCCGGGAAACACGCGACCCACACGGCCTCGCGCAGCCGCCGCAGCAGCACCAGGTGGTGCCACGTGTGCGTCGCGTGCGCGTCGTCCCGCAGCAGGATCTGCGGCTCCTCGACCGCGAGCGCCCGCTCTGCACCGCCAAAGCCTGCCATGGCCATCCTCAGCGCCGAACCTCGCTAGCGGCGAGAGCTGCCAGCACGGCGGGCGTCGCCGCAGCCGCCGGGGCGTCCCGCCGGGCTGGCGGAGGGGTCGGCTTCGCGGCCGCGCGGCCGCCCCCGGCCCCACAGCACCCGGCCGCCAGCAGCGCGAGGCAGCTGGACGCGACGCCCAGCACCAGGCCCGCGCAGGCGAGCGCGACGCAGGCGAGCCGGTACCACTCCAGGTCCCCGCGCGTCTGCAGGAGCTCGCGCAGCTCCTCGTCGCACGAGCAGGCCAGCTCGTGCGACGGCGCCGGTGGCTCCACCGGCGGCGCCACAGGCGCGATGGGCCAGACAGATTGCAGCAACCACGCGGTCGCGGCCACAAAAGCGGTGGCCCAGGGCAGCTGGTCGGAGTGCATTGGCATGAACCACAACGCCTTCGGAACCAACCCCTCCCACTGCAGATAAGAAGCGTACAACTGGCAATAGTTGTAGTAGTAGTAGTAGTAGTGATAGTAGTAGTAGTAGTAGTAGAAGTAGTAGTAGTAGTAGAAGTAGTAGTAATAGTAGTAGTGGTGCTAGTAGTAGCACTGATGTTTGTAGTAGAAGTAGTAGTAGTAGTAGTAGTAGTAATAGTAGTAGTAGTAGGTTTAGTACCCGTAGTAGTAGTAGTAGTAGTAGTAGTAGTAGTAGTAGTAGTAGTAGTCGTAGTAGTAATAGTAGTAGTAGTAGTAGAAATAGTAGTAGTAATACGACTAATACTACTACTAGTAGAAGTAGTAGTGGTAGCACTGATAGTTGTAGTAGGAGTAGTAGTAGTAGTAGCAGTAGTAGTAGTAGTAGTAGTAGTAGTAGTGGTGGTGGTTGTAGTTGTAGTGGTTGTGATGGTAGTAGTGGTAGTGGTTGTGGTAGTGGTAGTGGTACTGATAGTGGTAGTGGTGGTCGTAGTACTACTGGTAGTAGCAGTTGAAGAGGCAGTATAAGTAGAAGTTGTAGAGGTAGCAGTGCAGTAGTGGTAGTACTGGTAGTAGTGGTAGTGGTGGTAGAAGTGGTGCTAGTAGCAGTAGTAGTAACAGAAGTAGTTTTAGTAGTAGCACTAAGAATAGTAATAGTGTTAGTAGTACTAATACAACTACTACTACTACTACTACTACTATTACTACTACTACTACTACTACTACTACTACTACTACTACGACTACTACTACTACTACTACTACTACTACTACTACAACTAGTAGTAGTAGTTGTAGTAGTAGTAGTAGTAGTCGTAGTAGTAGTAGTAGTGGTGGTGGTGGTAGTAGTGGTAATAGTGGTAACAGTGGTAGTGACAGGAGTTGGTATAGTTGTAGTGGTAGTACTAGTAGTATTAGTAGTAGTAGCAGTAGTAATAGTAATAAGAATAATAATCGTAGTAGTAGCAGTCGTAGTAGTAGTAGTGGTGGTGGTGGTAATGGTGGTGGTGGTAGTGGTGGTAGTGGTAATAGTGGTAATAGTGGTACGGAAAAGGAGAAAGGGAAGATGAAGGAGGAGGAGGAGGAGGAAGAGAGGAGTGTGTTCTCGGAGAACAAAACTCCACTCAGTATATCGGGAAAAGCTTCGCGCCTGATCCTCGAAGTCCGCGTGGACCTCCGAAAGTTGATGTGCATGCAGTTATCTTTGCAGAACACTAAATTGATCACGATGCTGGAGGTCTAGGATCGAGTCTCGATTGACGATGACTGGGCGATTGGGTCGATGCTTCCCCAACTGGGCCAACCCCCCTTTTGAGTTGCCCCCTGGCGTTCAGGCCACAACTCTCCTCTCCGGCGGCCGCTCGCAACGAACCGGGCACCCCCGAAACGCTGTCGGCGAATCGCGGCTGCCTGAGAGCACCCGAGGCTGGAAAACCACCGACGAAGATCCGAAAACCTGCCCTGAGATCCGACGTAGCGAAAAACATGCAACAACGTAAACGATCACGCCTGGAGCCCTAGACCCCGCTATCCTTCTGCGTCACTCTTCGAGCCGAATCGATCAGTGAGGGTCCCGGGGCCCGAGCAAAGGCGAGAGCGCCCGGCTCGGAACAATCGGGACGCCAAGATCTCAGGGTCGAACCTTGAAACTACCGCCAATTCCCCCCTGGCGTTGCCCCCGAGGCAGGCGGGCGGGAGGCCAGAGAGCCCAGAATCGAATTGATGAGTCGGATAGGCGATCGAAACGAAGTGGACCAGCGGCAATCGGCGCCCGACTCGGGAAAAACTGGATCGGCAGACATCGGCAGGCTGGTAGGCCTCCGTGGAGAAACCGGAGCCCAAATCTGAACCCGAAGCCGAATCGAATCGGAAGGGGAAGAATCGGGAGCCTACGAAAGCAAATCGAACCGAATCGGAGCAATCGAAACGGACGAGCCCTGCGGAAGGCCTCCACGCGGCCGTCGGGAGGTACACCGCCCAGGACGGCTCGGCGGTCGCCTGCTGCAGGCGCAAGCGCACGGCGCGCGCCGGCACGGCGCAGGCCACCGCCATGGGTGCGGCGCTGTGCGTCCTGGCCGCGCCGCGGCCAGTGCGCCTCCGAAGCGCCCCGCCACGGCCGCGCCTCCTCCTCCGCCTCCTCCTCCTCCTCCTCCTCCGCCTCCTCCTCATCCTCCGCCTCCGCCTCCTCCTCCTCCTCCTCCTCCGCCTCCTCCTCCTCCGCCTCCTCCGCGTCCGCCTCCGCCTCCTCCTCCTCCTCCTCCTCCTCCTCCAACGCCTCCAACCGCCTCCTCCTCCTCCGCCTCCTCCGCGTCCGCCTCCGCCTCCGCCTACGCCTCCGCCTCCTCCTCCTCCTCCTCATCCCTGTCCCTCCCCCCCTCCCCTCCCCTCCCCTTCCCTTTCCTCCTCGCGTCCACCCCAAGGGTAAGAGCAACCCTTGGTAATTAAGGGTGTGACCTCTAGTGCGCGGACAAAGGGGGCCCTTTGGGGACACAACTGGGCGCGCAAGGTCCTGCTTTCACCTCGCATTCGGCGATCCCCCCAGTGGGCCCGCACCGACGGTCACTCTGGTGGAAGGTCACTCTTACGAGCAGCGCCTCCGAGACGCCCCTTCACTGCCGCGCCTTGGAGGACCCAGAGATCCCGGCGTTGCGCGCGTTTTCGCACCGACGGGAAGCAACCCCCGGGAGGTCTTCGTACGAATGGTGATCGGCTGTTGAGACCGATTTCGGGGTGACCCAAAGGGGGGTCCAGCTGAAAAAGGGGTGGTGCAATAGATCTGGGGCAATTGGATTGCAAATGCATTGCGCCGGAGAATTGTGTTGCATTGTATTAAAGCTACTGTATTGCACGATCCAGCAAAAAGCTTGCGCCCCGAATTGTACTGCACGCCCCAAAAGTATTGCAACCCCGCAGATCTGTTGCACCAAACCTCTTGCACCACCCCCTTGTCGCTGGACCCCCTTTTGGGTCAACGCGAAGGAAGTACCCTGATTTGTCTGGCCTGGCCCCCGCAGGTCGATCACAGAGAGGTCGTCGAGCCCTCACGGGGACTGCGGCCGCGCCCCCGGCTGGCCCAGACCTCGAGTCAAGACGATTTGGACGCCCGGCATGGGTACGGAAAGAATGGGTACAATGCCCAACAACAAATGCTGTCCCAAACCAACAGCGACCGCTGTTGGGCAGGCGACCTTCTGTCTCGAATGGACACAAGCCGCGGCGGCGTGGACGGCGAGTCCTGTTCAAAACGAACAGGATCCGCTGTTGGGCATTGTACCCATTCTTTCCGTGCCCATTTCGTTCGTGAAGAGACGAGGGCAAGACGAGGAAGCATTCGGGTGAGGGAGTCGGCGGGTCTGGCGGATGTTTCGGGCGCCGCGATCGTCACGGAGCGATCCAGCATACTCCAGGAGGATTCTCCTCCTCCTCCTCCTCCTGCGGACGCTCTGGCAAAATGTATCATCGCATCCTGCCTGATTCCTGGATCCCATCGGCCTTTCCTGTGCCTTTCCACCTCCGCGGGGGCGCCTCTTTCGGGCCTAGGGACGTCAGAAACGAGCTCCTCTCGAGATTCTGGCCCCCCAGTTCGACTTTTGGACCGCCTGCTCCTCTCCTCGAGGATCTAGTCGAGGACTCGACCCTAGGCCCCAGGACGCTCGGAGATCGCTCTGGGAACAACAAAATAAACCCGACAGCATGGACCCCATGGGGGGGCTGTGGGAACCGATTTTGACCGGACCCTGGCGGGCTGTAGATTAGCAGCAAAGGAGTTCACTGTGGCCCGGAAGTTTGCTTGCCAGACGTGAGGGGTGCACAATCGCCCAGGACATTGCATCCCAAGACCATCAGCAAGCAGCAGCGCTCACGCGTGGCCACAAAAAAAAGAGAGCTCGGTCGCGCGGCCCTCCATTTTTCGGCGTCAGCATAAGAGTTCGGAGACCCACGCGGAGTTCTTGGGCGGCGGGCGCGCCTCGCGCACCAGGGGGGAAAGGGGGCCCGAGACCCCCCAGGCACCCGACGATTTGATTTTTTGAATACGCGGCCCCAGAGGTCCGGACCCCTCACCTGCGGCCAGTCCTTCGCCCCGTAACTCCTCTTGATGGGGTCCTGGGGCCCGATGACAGACCCCTCGATCGTCAAAGGTCTGGGTCCGCGCAGCCCTCGGGAAGTCTGCGCGCCTGCCGCCGTCTGCTCTTCGAGCAACCGCGGCCGCGACGAGGGGGGCCCCGGCGGAGGCGGCTCGGAGGCCGCGGCAGGGGCGGCGGGGCTGCTGTGACGCCGGGGGGGGCGGCCACCTCGAGCCAACAAACGGCTGCGCTCCTCCCCTTCCCTTTCCTACCCCCCCCCCTCCCCCCTCCCTCTCCTCCTCCTGCTCCTCCTGCTCCTCCTCCTCCTCCTCCTCCTCCTCCTCCTCCTCCTCCTCCTCCCCCTCCTCCTCCTCCTCCTCGACCCTGAGGGGGCGAGATCGGGCGCCGCCCGCGGCTGCCAGGCAGCGCAGAGTTGGGCGCGCTGCTGGCACGCAGCGCGCGGCCGATAGACGATCACCGAACTCCCGGCTCAACACGCACTGGGCTCGAGCCGCGAGTGGCTGTCCCAGGTGGCCCCTGAGCCCGCCAGCGGGCACCCAACAGGCCCCCGGGCACCCAAGAGAGCTCCAAGAGGCCACCAAGAGATCTCCAAGAGGTGCCCAGAAGGCCCCCATGAGGCCCAGGAGGAGCCCCCAGGAGGCCCGCAAGAGGCCCCCGAGAGGCCTCCCGAGAGCCCCAAGAGGCTTGTAAGAGGCCACGACGTGACACGACGTGCCGCAAGTTATCATATCCTAGTCCCTGCTTCGTCGCAGACCCGGATGCTGCCTCGCCGCGTTCTCCCATGGTGCCGTCTTCTGGGCGGGTCGTACCACGTGCTGCGCTTGCCCTTCGGGTCAGACCCAGGCCTGTGTGCTGGCTCGACCGCTGCGGTACTTCTGGCGCGCCCATACGCTCATCTAGTGTCATACACGGAGTCCATACACCGATAATGCATCCATCCATCCAATCCTTCGATCCTGGAAGAGGATTTATATAGATATCATAAAAACAATAAGAATAATAATACGAATAATACGAACAATACGAATAATAATAAAAATAATAATAATAATAATAGTAATAATAATAATAATAATAATAAATAATAATGATAATAATAATAATAATAATAATAATGATAATAATAATAGTAATAATAATAGAAGTAGTAGTAATACGAATAGTAATAATAATAATGATAATAAGCGCTCGGCGCGGATTTGTTAGTTTTGCGCTGGACCCCCCTCCCTGGCGCGCGAGGCGCGCCAGGGGCAGCGCCGGAGGCGCCGCCTAGGAGGGGGCGGGGGCCCAGCGAAAATCCAAGAAGTCCGCGCGGAGCACTTAAAGTCTATGTTTATAACGTTTTCTCTTCTTCGAGATCCCCCCCTCAAGCACAAGGGCGGGGCATGCTCGGCCGCCCGGAGTTGATCAGGAGCCTCTTCAGCTTCTTCTGCTCCTGTGCGGGCGGCGAGGCAAGGGAGGGGTGGCGCCGTGTGCGAGCCCACCGGCCCCTGACGCGGGTGGGCCTGCACGGCGGCGAGGACGAGGACGAGGAAGAGGAGGAGATGCCTCGAGGAAGGAGGAGGCAGGACAGGGGAGGGAGGAAGCGGGAGGGGGGAGAAGGGGATGAATGGCAGCCACTGTGAGCGAAGACTGGGCGCTGCAGGGACAGCGGCCAGAGGGCACCCGGGAGGATAGCCCTCCTCGGCATGATCTCGTCCTGTACCCGCCCCGTCCCCCTCGGAAGCAGCTCAGGTGAGAAGGTAAAGACCAGGCTTCTCCCGCTGTATCCTGGAGCCGGAGGCCAGATGAGACAGGTGGAGAGGAGGGATCCACCAAACATCAAACAGGCCCCAAGCGGGACGCGCGCGGATGCACGGAAGGACGACGACGACGACGACGACGACGACGACGACGACGACGACGACGACGACGACGACGACGACGACGACGACGACGACGACGACGACGACGACGGCGGCGGCGGCGGCGGCGGCGGCGGCGGCGGCGGCGGCGGCGGCGGCGGCGAGCCGCGAGCCGCGAGCGGCGAGCCGCGAGCGGCGCCGGCGCCCGACGGCTGGCGGGCGCGGCGCGGGGGGGGGGCTCCTCCGCGCGGGCGGACGCCGAGCCGCCGGACCACCCAAGCGCGGCGAGCACCGCCTGGGCAGGGACAGGGCTGGTTGCGTTTCCCTCAAGTCGATTCGACTAGGTCTCGATGACTTCCGGTTTCGAGTCGATTCGACCTGCGATTGCGATGCGGGATCCGATTTCTGATTGGAGGCCTACCAGTTGGGGATCTGGATGGGCATGGGGATGGGCACGGGGACGGGCTCAAAGATGCTGAGGACAGGAGGAGAACTGCGACGCGAAACGCAAAGAAACAAAATCCACTCTGTGCACCTTCTGGGGTCCGGGGATCCACTGTCAAGGATAAATGCAAGCCCAGGTCAGTCAGGCACTGCAGGATCCTGCAAGATTTAGGTCGGGCATGCCCCCCCTACAGGCGGATTTTGGACGAAAAATGCAACATACCCAAGGAATGCGATTCTTTGACTATTTTTGAAAATTCCTCCTGTAGAGGGAAAGGCCCGACTTGACGCAAGATCCTGCAGGATCCTGCAGGATCCCGCGCCTGCCCCCCTGGGTCGGCGCGCCCCTGGCTCTGCAGGATGAGGCAGGACTCGGCGCTCTGGCCGACCCCGCTTGCATCGACCCCTGCCTGAAGGAGGAGGAGGAGGAGAAGGAGGAGGAGGAGGAACAGAGGAACAGACCGAGCGCACCCAGGTGCGAGGTTCGGGCGATGCCAAACGCATTCTAGCCCTGAGCGGCGCATGCTGCGGCAGGCGCGGCGGGAGCTGATATTTCTTCCACGGCCATGCCGTGGGTAGCTGCGAGCAGGAATTTGGTGAGGCCATCGCGCCCCGCGTGGGCGCGAGTGAATTCACCCTCGTCAATCTTGGCGAGGTTCTCTCGCCCTTTCTTGGTGATACCTGCGCAAGGTGCGGCAAGGTGGGGTGGGTCCTCAGTAGCCGTCTTACCGCACCCGCGGCAGAAGTACAGGCGGTACTTCTGCATGAAATGAAGCTTGTGGCTGGCGTGCAGCTCACGGCCAGCAATTGTGATGGTGCCCTGTACTGGCACTATCTGGTCACTGGCAGACGGAAGGGGCGGCTGGTGGGTGCACGGCGTGGCACAGGCCTGGCGTACTTTACACTTGTCAGTGGTGAGCCCGCACCGAGAACAGAGGTACTTGCCCGCTCTGAGCTCAAAGGCGTGCTGGCTCGATTGCATGGCTAGCTGCAGCTTGGTGAGGCGCGGGCCTTTGGCCTGCGAGGGTCGCTCCGCCACCCATGGGGTCGACTGCAAGCGTGTCAGCTAGGGCTCGGCGCGCCCTCCTGCGGATGAGGGTGCGCTGGGCATCGCGCAGGTCTGTGGGAGTGGCCTGTCCTACGAGCGCAGCCTCGTAGGACTGTTGGGCCGCTACCCCTGCCCATGCATCGGCCGTCGCGTTACCGATAGTGTGAAAGTATCGCACAGGGTCCGAGGCAAGGCCAGGTGACTCCTCGCTGTGCGGGGCCCCCCAGATTACAGAAAGCTGCCTAGTGCCACGCGCGCGCATTGCTTTGGCAATACGCACCCACAAATCCTGATTTGCGCCATCGCGGGGGCGCAAGTGTCGGTCCGACCGACATCCGTCATGTAACGGGAGGTGGTCTGTGATAAAACAGAGGTCGCCCTCCCAGCGTTCTAGGGCGAGCGCGAAACCCAGCAGCTCAGCACGAGGCACAGTCTGAAAGGGGCCCTCGAGGCCTGAAATGATGCCTCCCCGAAGAGGCACTTCATAGCAGCACAGGCGGTCCCCACTCTTCGGCGTCGTGGGTCATCACTGTACTGACCTCCAGAGCCGTCCCCGAAGAGAGTGAGGGTGCCGTCGCTGCTGACACAATCCCCCCATTCCCGCCCAACCCAGCCCCACCCGCCGCCCCTTCCCAATGAGGCAAAGAGCGGGTGCGTGTCAGCGCACGCAGGCAGGCCGCGGAGCCAGCATGCGGAGGCAGCCTCTGCTCCAGCCAGGGCAGAGGGCATGAGGGCGTCAGAATCCGTGTAGTCCTCGTGGTCGCGGTTGCAGGGGCACAGCCAGACCCTGTGCATGAGCGTCTCGTCGGCCCCGCCGCACCTCGGACAAGTTGGAGTAGCGTTGCACCCCGCGTCGATGAGTCGGCTTCTGGGCCATTGCGCCCCCGCGACCACGCAGAGGTTGAGGGCCGCCTGGTCGTACTGGCCCTTCCTCGTGAACCTCTCCATCTCGTTGGCAACTATGCGGACGTCTAGCCCCCCCCGTTGCAATCCTTCTCCATGTGGATGTTTGGCAGCATCCCTCCAGAGGCCCCCCTCAAGGGACAGGCAGAACTCGTGGGCGAGCTCCGCAGGGTACACGTCATAGCGCTTGTCCCCCCAGTCGGCTTGTCCACTGTGGGGTAGCTGCCACTCCTGGGTGTAGGTCTCGCCTGCCCACGGCGGTCGCGACCACTCCGTTGGCGTCGGGCAGGTCCAGCCTGCGTCCAGGAGGATGGCCTGGATGGCGGAAATGGGCCCCTTGACCTTCCTCCACTTCGTGTTGCCGCGCTTGATCGACTTGTCGTAGATCAGCTTCCACGCCAACGTGGCCCGCCTATGGTGTTCTGGGAACTGCATCCAGAAGTTGAGCCACTCGGCGATCGACTGGCGCCTGAGCTCGATGGCGGGGTCCTTCTTCCCCATGACGACGGCGAGGGCTGTGGAGAAACAACGGCCAGGGACCTTCCCCGCCGGAGCCTGGACGGCCTGGCGCCTCTGGTCGAGGACGGCCGCTGGGGCGAGGCCCATGATCTGGTGGCCGTGGGTCCCCTGTGGCCTGGATCCCGTGTTCCACAAGCCCTTCGCAATCTTGGCGAGGGAGGCGTGCTTCCTGACCTTGGCGATGATGCGGTGAGTGCGCCTCCTCGCAGTTCTGGCTCTCTTGATTGCCTTGACGACAACCCGTCTCTTGGCGCCTCCCACGTCGATGCCGAGGTCGACCGCGCTGTTGGCCACCTTGACGTGGTGGCCCTTCTTCTTGAGGCCGTCGTGCACTGCGTAGGCGATCGTCTGGCTGGAGGCGACGACGGTGGCCCTGGGGGCGACTCGGAGCCCCACTCCCGTCATGCCTTCGAATAGGTCGGCGCCAACCCCGATGAGATCCCTAATGACCTGCTTGGTTTGGCCCTCTGTTCTCGCGACAGTGTCGTCCACGAACGTCCACAGGCCAGCGCACGTGTTGTTGGTGTGGGCCCTCTGCAGGATCGGCCCCAGGTAGACCTTGACGAGCTTGCCGCCATTGCAGCTGCCCGCGACTATGGACCTCTCGGCGTCTATGATGTCGCTGACCCAGCCGTGCATCCGCAAGCACCTGGGCGCAAGGTAGAGCTGCACCTCCAGCGCCGCGACAACCGGGGGGAAGTTGACCCCGATCGCGGCGTCGAAGAGGGCCGCGCAGCGTCCGAGTCGTAGAACTTCTCTACGTCCATCAGCAAGGTCGCGAAAGCAATGCCAAGGGTCGCCGCCGTCTCGTCAAGGAGCGCCCTGACTAGCGCTGCCCTTAAGGCGCTGGAGCCTTTGATGGCGGTGCCCCAGAACTCCCCGCGCCCCTTGGACCACTCGTCAGTGACACTAGAGCGGACCTTGGCCCACGCCATGGGGATTGTGGGGAGCATGCCCAGGATTCTCTCTCCACCTGCGGGCTTGGGGGCCATGGCCCCAATGGTGGCGCAGAGCTGCTGAGGCCACAGTCCGTTGGCCTCCACCTGGTTGTAGATCTCGGCGAGTTCCTGGATCCCCTTCTCGGGGAGCCTCTGGATGTCGATAGGGCCGATGTTGTCGACTCCTCTCGCCTTCTTCGGATTGGCAGTGCCCACTATGGCCTGTATGTGCTGCGGCTCGATCAGCGGGAGGTGGTCCTCCTTCGCGAGCCGCATGGCCTTCTCGCATGCGCTGATGATCTGCTTGGCGTTGTAGCTGTCGGACGCCCAGGTGGATCGCCAAGTGCCGGCAGAGCGGTTCATGAGCGTGGATGGGTCGCCCACCGTTCTCTGAGGCTGCTTGCCCTCGAGGCGCGGCGTCTTGTGGTCGGTGACCATGCGGTGCAGCTTGACTGGTGAGTCCTTCCACGCCTGCTTCGCCCAGTCGAGATACCGTTTTCGCGCTCTGCCTGCAGCTCTCGCCATAGCTTTGTGGGTCCACTCCATGGTGGTGGCGCTGATGCGGTGCAAGTCAGCCACGTCGCAGTACTCGAGGGTGACGAGCTGGGTCTTCCACTCTTCGATCTCCTGCGGGTCGGTTATCCTGCCGAAGTGCTCCTTGGAGAACTCAGGGTTCTCTAGGTCGTCCAGCTTTTTTCATGACTGTCTTGTGGATGTGCTGGCGGGCTTTGGGGCCCTTGCCGTTGGTGACCAGCGCGGTGTACCTCGCCACGAGGGTGCTGAGGTGCTGCCAGCATGTAGCCTCGGGGTCCTTGAGGTACGCTCTGCCAGGCGACGCCTTCATCGTCTGCTTGGTGGTCCTGCACCCCTCTGCCCTGCCCTGGTACCTGGCCCTGTCCTCGCCGGGGACCGCGTGCGTCTCCAGGACGGCGAGCTCCAGGGTCGCGATCCACTGCGCGTGCTTCGGGTTGATGTTCTCCGCGAGGTTCGGCGCGTGGTTGTGGAAGATGTGTCCTCTGCCCTCCTTGGTGCCGACCTTTGCGCCATCGAACTTCGGGAAGTTTCTGACCTCGTTGGCGGCCGCGTCCCAGTTCTGCTGGGGGATGACGAAGGGGGCGGGGTCCTGGTTGGCCGTCTCGCGGTTGATGTAGAGGGCGTCGAACTCGTCGCGCAAGTGCTCTGGTAGCCTTTCCCTCCTGGTTCGCAACGCCTCCGCGCGAGCCTTGGACCTTTTGCTGCTCGGGTCCGCGACCTTCTTGGGTCTGGCTCGTGCGGGGAGGGCTTTGGGAACCGTTGTAGCTTTGTACTGCCACGGCTCGGCGGTGCCCACCGCAACCTGGATGCCGCAGTGGGTCTTCCAGGGGGCGTCGTATATGGCCTCGATCCCGACGTGCGTGGCGATGTCCGCTCGTACGATCGCGCAATCGTACACGGAACCCGAGCCCTTGTCGCACGTCGCCTCGCAGCTCGGGTCGGTGAGGACGGTGCCGTTCCATCGCGTGAGCCACGGCTTGTCGCCCCACCAGTGCGGCTCGTAGTTCCAGTCGGCCAGGATGATCCACGGGTCCATGAGCATGTCCACGAAGGTGGAGATGGAGACCAGGATGTCCCTGTTCGCGCCTTGGTCCCGTAGGCCAAGGCGCAGGCACGCCGCCAGGACGACTATGTCGCCGCTCTTGGAGTGGAGGACTGTCGGCGTGAAGCCCACGAACGGCTGCCTCTTGTGGCGCTTTACGTAGTAGTCCCTGTAGCCCTCGAACGTGGTCGCCGCCACGTCCCTGCGCGTGAGGACCCACTCGCCGCCACGGGTCCCCTTGTCCGATTTGTTGGTGGCCACCGCGGGCGTGGCCGACAGCTTCCAGTCGCCCATGGCGAGCTTGCCACTCTGCTCCGTGATGCCGTTCGCGTCGACGTGCGTCTCCGCCAGCGCTATGAGGTGGTACTTGAAGCCTGCGTTGCGACAGAAGTTGGCGGCCTGCAGGCCCCACGCCGTTAAGTTGCCGAAAAAGATCTGCGCTGCCTGCTCGGGCTTAGGGGCGGGTGCACCTGCCGTGGGGGGCCCACTGGCGCGGTTCCCAGGCCCCCTCGGCCGCTGCGGCCGCTTGCGGCTACCCCAGCGACGGTGGGGCTCCTGCCGCTGCCGCTGGCGCCATGGTGGCGCCCTTGCCCAAACCCTTAGCTGCGTGGGCCAGCTCCCAAGCCCTGGTGGTGGTGGCGATGAGCTCGGCGGCGGCCTTGCGGTCCTCCGCGGAGGGCTCGTCGGCGGCAGGGGCGGCTGCTGCGGGCCCAGGGGCCCCTCCAGGCTGGCGTGGCTCAGCAGGAGGGGCGGCAGTGCTGGCGCGCCAGGTTGTACGTGTCCTTCAGGCGCGGCCGCTGGCTGCTGTTCCTCTGGTGAAGCGGGAGCAGGCTCAGGATGAGGTTGCTGAGCAGCTGGTTCCTCCCCACACGGCTTCTTTCGCTTCGCAGGGTTGGTGGTGGACTCCTTGGCTTGGCGTAGGAGTTCGCGTACTTGTTCTTGGCCATTGTTGAGCTCGGCCACGCGCTGGTCGAGCTCTTGGCGCGGGTGCCCTCGTCGTAGATGGAGAGGTCGTCCCACATAGAGCTGTCGATATTGAAGGCTTCCTGAAGTCCCACTGGTGGTGCTCCGCGTGCAGCTCCAGCAAGCTTGGCGCTGTGGTCCGCTTGCGCCTTGGCGCATGCGTTCTGTGCCTGGACGAGGTCCAGGGCAGCTTGCTCCTGTTTGGCCACGGCGTCGTCGTACCACTGCTTGGCGGCCTCGACGTCGTCGACCGACTGCTTGAACTTCTTCTCCCTGTCTGTGAGGACTGACAGCGCCGACTGGAGCATCTGCTCTGCTGTGCGGGCAGGCTGCGGCTTGTCGGGCTGCTGGAGGGCGTCCTTGAGGTTGCCGACGAGTTCGGCGTGCTTGGTGTCGCTGAGGAGCGTGCTGAGCGTGGCGAGGATGGCGTCCCTGGACAGGGCGGCGGCCACTGGCTGCTCCTTCCACGGCGGTGGTTTGCTGGCTCCTGCCCACGCCCCTGTGGGCTGGCGGTGCTCGGCCGGTGATGGGGCCAGCTGCTTGCCACAGTGGAAGCACTCGGACTTCCCCTTCCACGTCCATCGGTATCGGCACTGCTTGCAGACCGTGTACTGGCCAGCGAACCTTGCTGGCGAGCCTCGTCCACCTTCAGGGCGTGCACGTCGCGGCCTGGTGCCGCCATTGGCGGCAGCTCCTCCGTCGGCAGGGGCGGTCCCTCCACCGCGGTCTGCGGCGGCCATCGTCCCACTGCTTCCCAGGGAGCTCCCGCGAGCCACGCAAGGGAGGAATATGGACTGGGAGGCAGCTCGCCCCTGAGTGTAGCTGCGGTGGGCGGCAGCTCGCCCGTGAGTGCGGCTGCAGATACGAAGAGCACTGAAAGCTGTGGGAGCCTACCCCAGATCGGCAGTGAAATGAACACCATTTTGGCCTTGAGCCAAAATGGCTACGGAGGAGGAGGAGGTGGAGGGAGGAGGCGGAGGAGGAGGAGGAGGAGTTCCCGCCGGAGTTCCGACGGGCCACCCGGGCATCGCAGCACATGGCCGCGCACGGGCCGTGCGCTCGGGAGCCGAGCGCCCCGAGGTTTTCGGGCGTTCTCGCAGCTTCTCGGCGATGTCCAGGCCTCGGGAGGCCTCTCAGCGGCGGCGAGCCCTGGGGAGGGAATGAGAAGGAGAAGGCCTTCTCAGAAGGCGGCGGGACTTCTCAAAGCCCTCGCGCCTTCTGAGAAAGGTCTCTGTCTTTGGAGAAGGTTCAGGAGACTTCTCAGAAGTCTGGGGGACTTCCGAGCCTTCTGAGAAGGCCCGCCCTTTCTCACTCCCCCCCCTCGCTCGCCGCCGATTTCAGCGGCTGCACCTCGCCGATAGCGTTCTGGGGGTACCTGGATCATCCCCAACGGCCACTGGAGAACCGAGTCACGATCCGAAAACCACGTCTGGCCTGGGCGGCCAAATGTCGGGCCGCGGACGTCTGCCAACCTCGGGCGTTCGATTTTTTTCGGCAGGATGAGGGGTTCCTGTGCGGGGCCTCTGTGGATGGAGGTCTGGCCCGGGTCAGGTCTGGCCTGGGTCAGCCAGCGCCATGTCGCGCACTCAGGCGGGCCATGAAGTGGCTTCCCGACCCAGATGAGCTGGAGGATGGAGGAGGAGGAGAAGGAGGAGGAGGAGAAGAAGGAGAAGGAGGAGGAGGAGGAGGAGGCTCCACGTGGCTCCGGAGATCAGGCTGACTGATTCGGGCCATGACCCAAGCCTCCGACGGTCGTTCGGGACGAGGCCAGGCACCCCAGGAACGCCCTCGACGAGGCGCAGCTGGTGGAAGCCATCCCGATCCTCCTCCTCTCCCTCCTCCTCCTCCTCCTCCTGCTCCTTTGCTCCTGCTCCCCCTCCTCCTCCTTCTCCTCCTCCTCCTCCTCCTCCTCAGCCAGACCGACCGCCAGAGACCAAATGCATGGCCCAGAACTGGGGACACCAAAAGGTATCCATACCACTACCCCCCAGACCTCTCGCGGGGCGCGTTCTGACCACGATCTCGAGGAGAATCCAGCGCTGGCGACGAGGGCCTCCAAGGAGGCCCTGGAAGGGGAAAACGAGCGAAGGGATAGAGGGAGGAGGAGGAGGAGGAGGAGGAGGAGGAGGAGGAGGAGGAGGAGGAGGAGCAGCAGGAGAAGGAGAAGGAGCAGGAGCAGGAGCAGGAGCAGGAGGAGGAGGAGGAGGATGTATGGGCACCTTTCCCTCCTCCGAAGAAACCCCCCAAAAAGGCGCGCGGCGGCATCTCCGCGAGCTCGCGCCCCCGACGTTCGGGGCTCGAGGCCTTCGGTGCCTGCTCCAGTCGATGATCCTCAGAACATGCGCTAGCGCCAACGTGTGTTTGCCCATTGCGGCCCTTCCATATGACGAAAGCGATGTCATGATCCACTGGTTGGACTGAGCTAACACACGTCCTGAGGACCAGCGATCCTCATGGGAGCCCCCGTGGCCCCCAGCGCTGCCCGATTTGGGCTTCATGGGGACTGGACTTGGAGCACACGTTGGGGCTGGAATGGGATCGGCTCTGGACCGGATTCGCCCCGTCACAGGGAGACAAGAAGGTCGAGGGGGGGAAGGAGGAGCAGGAAGGGCGAGGAGGAGCAGGAGAAATGGCCAAATGCGGTCCAGATGCGGACCGAATGCAAGAAACGCTGATTTCAATGTCGCCGCCCAAGGCTCCCGGAACTGGACGCGATGTCTGCATACCTGCACCAAACATGTGAGGGCAGGGCATCGTGGGAGTCGGCAGCGAAATCATGGTGACCGAACACCGGGAAGCGCCGCAACTTGACGTCGTAACGCTCTGTATCACCTTGCTCGCGCGCCGTCTGGCGCCAGGCATCAGGATCAGCATCAGCGCAGTAGCATCAGCATCAGCATCATCATCAGCATTATCAGCATCATCATCAGCATCATCATCATCATCATCATCATCATCATCATCATCATCATCAGCATCACCATCATCAACATCATCATCAGCATCATCACCATCATCATCAGCATTATCACCTGCATAATCATCAGCAGCACCACTACCATCACCAGCATCATCACCATCGCCACCACCATCAGCATCAGCATCAGCATCAGCATCAGCATCATCACCATCAGCAGCATCAGCAGCATCTTCATCACCATCACCAGCATCGTAATCAGCACCACCAGCACCACCATCATCACCATCAGTATCATCATCACCAGCAGCATCCTCATGATCAGCATCAGCATCATCATAATCAGCATCATCACCACCATAAGCGTCAGCATCATCAGCAGCAGCCGCATCATCAGCATCGTCAACTGTATCAGCATCATCATCATCATCATCATCATCATCATCATCATCATCATCATCATCATCATCATCATCACATCAGCAGCATCGCATTCATCATCATCATCACAGAATCAGCATCATCAATCATCATCAGATCGCATCACCATCAGCCTCAGATCATCATCATCGGCAGCATCCAGCGGCATCAATTAGCAAAATCATCAGCAGCAAACATCAGCCTCAGCCATCAGCATCAGCATCAGCAGCAGCATCAAGCATCATCATCATCATCATCAGCATCCATCATCATCATCATCATCATCATCATCATCATCATCATCATCATCATCATCATCATCATCATCAGCATCATCATCATCATCATCATCAGCAGCAGCAGCAGCAGCAGCAGCATCGTCATCATCCCTCCTCCTCTTCATCCGCCTCCTCCTCCTCCTCGGCGTCCTCCTACTCCTACTCCTCCTCCTCCTCCTCCGCCTCCTGGCCCTCGTGGGTCAGTCCCAAGCCCCCTCCTATGGTGCCCCCGAACCCTCCGTCTCACCTTGGTCCCACCTCCCTCCCTGCCTCCTCGCCCCCCATCCCCTCCCCCTCGTCCTCGCCACCCTCCTCGTCGTCCCCTCCTCCCCCCCTCTCCCCCCCCCTTCGTCCTCGCCACCCTCCCCTCCTCCCTCCTCCTCGCCCCCCTCCCCCCCTCCTCCCTCTCCTCCCCATCGGCCTTCCCTCTCCTCCTCGCGAACCCCCTCGCTCGGTGCAGCTCCCCGCCGAAGCAGCAGCACGAGACCGCGAGCCGAAAGGACGAGGGCGGGCAGGGCACGGGTGAACGCTCGGCTTCGCGCAAGAGTGATCCTACGTAGGCAAGAGCGACCTTTGGTGCGCAGCTCAACGGGGGACGCTGGGTGGCCAAACCCAGGCGCGCAAGCCGCTGCTACCGCTTCGCGTTCGGCGATCGAGGGACCCCATTGGGCCCGCACCAAAAGTCACTCAGTTAAGGGGTCACTTTTACGTCTAGTCGAAAACACTGCAGGCGAGCGTGCTCTGGCACCAGCCCAGCCCGGCGCCATGGAGCAGATCCTCACGGCCGAGTCCCTGCCAATCGGCCGACCCCCCCGCGGGGATGTGCGCGGCGTGACGTCGTGCCGTCGCCTCCTCCTCCTCCTCCTCCTCCTCCTCCTCCTCCCTCCTCCTCCTCCTCCTCATCAGCAGCAGCAGCAGTAGTATCATCATCATCATCATCATCATCATCATCATCATCATCATCATCATCATCATCATCATCATCATCATCATCATCATCATCATCACCACCACCATCATCATCATCATCAGCATCATCATCATCATCAGCAGCAGCATCATCATCAGCAGCATCATTATCATCATCAGCATCCATCAGCATCATCAGAAACATCAGCATCATCAGCGTCATCAACATCAGCAGCAGCATCAGCATCATCAGCACCAGCAGCATCATCATCCCCATCATCAACACCATCATCACCACCATCATCGTCATCATCACCACCATCATCATCAGCAGCAGCATCACCATCATCCTCATCATCCTTCTAGCCCTTCCGCCTCGATCGCGGGGTTGGGCAGGCGCGATTCGGAGGGGCGCAACCTGCCCGACCCATGTCAGGAAAATGTTCATCCAGGCTTGAACCTGATGCTCAAGCTGCTGGTTCCGGGTGCCGTTTTCATTCAGGTGGCCGAGTGGAAATGCCTCAACGAGCAGTGCCAGTACATCAACTTCGGCTTCTGGCGGAGCTGCGGGATGTGCCAGTCTACGCCGCCGGAGGAGACGATGATCATGCAGAAGAGACAGCTGGAAGAGCTGCCACGCGTCGGCCAGCTCAATGAGGCTTTGCAGGAGGAGACCTTGGAGGAGCTGGAGCACACAAAAAAACGGAGAAGGAGGAACTGTCATCTGTGCCGCCGTGGAGGAAGAAGAACCGCTGGACAAGGTGAGGGGCCTCCCCAGTCTCGTGCAGGAGCTCGCCTTGGACTCAGACGAGCTGGTCGCGGGGCCGCAGGTTGGAGATCTCGAGAGGCAAGATACCGTGGCGGGTCTACCTGATGTGGACGTGGCTGACTACATCAGGGACCCCCTGCACTACACGTTCGCGGCGTGGCGGAAGGCACTGGCCTATCAGCAGATAAAGTTCGAGTACTGCGACAGCGCGAGCAGGCTCGACCCCTTCGACAACGATATCGAGGGGGATGCCTGCGACCACAATGCGCATGCCAAGGGCTCCACGGCCAAAGAGATGGTCGAGTACTGGGTGGCGGTGCACAACCGCTATGAACAGCTCGAGGATGACTTCGGCGAGACCGCGCAGGAGGCCGCGCTGCAGCTGAAGGACCGCGAGCACCTGGACACAGCCTCTGTGACGCACTGCGGCGGCTCGATGATGGCAGTCATGCCGTCACCAGAGCTGCCGCCCGTCCCCGCCCTTGATAAGGTCGAGCACTCGATAGGCGAGCACAGCGACCTGAAGGAGAACGGGAAGACAGAGGAGAAGACTTGCACGGATGAGTTCAGGCAGACGGTGGCGTCCATCTTCGCCTCCTTCTCCAACTCGCTGGCCTTCGACAGGGCCCGTGCGCTCCAGAACTTGAAGGAGCTCCTGGGCGAGCCCGAGGGCTAGCAGGTCGCCAAGGACAAGAGCCGCCTCTTGGAGAATAGAGAATAGAATAAGGCAATGGGGCTCCGATTCCATCGAACTCGATTGGAGACTAAGCCCTGCGCGCTGCGCAGCTCGTGACACCATTGATGGTGCGGACAGTCCGTCGGGAGCCACCCGCGCCGCCACTACCAGGCGGCTCCTCGTTAGGGCGCACAGCCCGAGGGGTGCCCGGCTGAGAGGACCAAAACTTGGCTCGTGCCTCCTCGGACAAAGGTGATTGGGCGAGCGGAGGACCCCTCACCCCCCTTCGAAGGGGGAGGAGGAGAGGAGACATCTGTTCGAGGAGCACGTTCTCTCTCTTGGAGGCGATGGAGGCCTGAGCGAGCGGTCGGCTCGGGTGCGGCCATGGGTCGCCCGCCTGGGCTTTGGGCGCTTCCTCGTCGCCTCGTCAGGTCCGCCTCGGTTCCCCGGCGTTGCGTCTCGTCGCCGCGGCTGGGTTCGCCTCGGGCCTGCCGGCCGTGCTGGATCTTGTCGGGCGCGGGTTTCCCCTGTGCCCCTCTCGTCGCCTTGTCGAGGTGCGGCTCGGAAGTTTGCTGGGCTCTTGGGGCTCGGACTCTGCTGGCGTCGGTCCGCCGCGGCTCGGTGGGTGCCAGGGCCTGGAAGGATACCAGGCCGCTTCAGCAGCGTCCCTGAGCGTCCCACCTCCTCCCTCTGCTCACGTCCTCCTTCCCTCCCTCCTCCTCCTCCTCCTCCTCCTCCTCCTCCTCCTCCTCCTCCTCCCCCTCCTCCTCCTCCTCCTCCTCCTCCTCCTCCTCCTCCTCCTGCCTCTACCTCTACCTCCTCTCCTCTACCTCTACCTCCTCCTCCTCTACCTCTACCTCCTCCTCCTCTCCTCCTCCTGGACTCGAGGTCTTCCACCTCTTGCCTCTACTGCTGGGCTGGTTCCTGCTCCCTACTCTCGTGTGTGGTCCTGGGGGTTCTTAGGGCCTCTTCAGAAGCTTGATGGAGGCCTTTGGGGACTCGACGGGTCTGGAGGTCAACATGCCAAAGACGAAAGGTTGAGACGTTGTGGTTGGTCTATTGCTCGCCTGGGTCCTCCTGGAAATGATGGACATCGGCTGGATGCTATATGTTGTGGCTCCCTCCCGACCCCTGAGCAATCGAGTCCTAGGGCCGAACTATTCGCCTTCCTCGTGGTCCTCAATCACACGTCTGGTGACACTGTATGCTACACTGACTATCTCCCGCTGCGTCGTGCTATGTCCAAGCCACGTTCCTCGATTGCTAAGACCTCACCCATGTTGGACGTGTGGGTAAAGTGTGGTACGCTTTAGATCATCGAGGACCTGGTAATGTCACAGTATTATGGACCAAGTCTCATGCAACCCCAGATACGCAGTTGAAGTTCGGAATTGAGTCGAATGAGTATTTCCTAAACTGGTGTGCAGATTTCTTCGCAGGATGGGCTGCAGAATCCAGTGCAGTTCCTGATGAGGTTGTGCAGAGAGTTCGCCAGCAAGATGATCTGACCCACTCCATTCTAGGAAGGCGTTTAGCAATGAATCCCACCAGCCCTTTGGGCGTGAGTGGTTTAGAGAGCCCGCTCTGTCCTCAACCCCCCATCTTCCCCTTCGGGGAGGGGTTTACCCCTCCCCCTACCCCCTCCCCCTGGACCTGGAGAGGGAGCCCCGAGTGGTGGCAAGGGGGTCTTTTTCGACTCCTGGGAAGGCCAAAAAACAACGACCCTCACGAGGATTCTGGCCCCGAGGGGGGGGGGGGGGGCGAGTTTGGCCCATCTGCCCTTCTTTGAAGCCAAAATCCTTGATTTTACTACGGTTGTTGCCCCCATTTTGGCCTCCTGAGGGGGCCGCGCTCACCTTCCTTCATCGCAAAATCAGTGAGTCTACGAAGGTTTTGGGCTCATGTTGTCCTTCTCAGGGGGCAGCCCTCATTTGCGCTTCTGAGGAGGTCGCAAGAGGCCCCAAGATGGCCCCAAGAGGCCCCCAGGAGGCTCCCAAGAGGCCTCCACGAGGCCCCCCATATGCCCCCAAGCGGCCCCAAGAGGCCCCCAAGAGGCCCCCAAGAGGCCCCCAAGAGGCCTCAAGAGGCCCCAAGAGGGCCCCACGAGGCTCCCAAGAGGCTCCCTAGAGGCTCCCTAGAGGCCCCCAAGAGGCCCCAAGAGGCTCCTAGGGGCCCCCAAGAGGCCCCACGAGGAGCCCGAACGACTCACATCAAGACGAGGGGCCCGAACGACTCACACCACGAAGAGCCCGAACGACTCACACCACAAGGAGGGGCCCGAACGACTCACACCAGGACGAGGCGCCCGAACGACTCACACCACGAGGAGCCCGAACGACTCACACCACGACGCAGGCCCCGAACGACTCACACCACGAGGAGCCCGAACGAGTCACACCAGGAGGAGGGGCCCGAACGACTCACACCAGGATGAGGGGCCTGAACAACTCACACCACGAGAAGCCCGAACGACTCACACCAGGACGAAGAGCCCGAACGACTCACACCACGAAGAGCCCGAACGACTCACACCAGGAAGAAGGGCCCGAACGACTCACACCAGGACAAGAAACCCCAAACGACTCAAACCACGAGGAGCGCTTGCTCTCCCTCCTCCTCCGCCTCGTCCTTCTCCCGCTCCCCCCACAAGGAGGATGTACAAGGAGGCGGGAGGAAGGAGGAACAGGGGAGATATGCGGGGCCAAGCGGACACACGCCTGAAAAACACGACTGTCGGCATGCTTCGCAAGAGTTGCTGCTGTGAGATGGGCTGGTGGGGATACGCGAAGCGTAAAGAATTTCGCCTCTTGGGCCTCTCTCGGAGAGCAGTTTGAAGCTCTCAGGGGGCGTCTTGGAGACCACGGGGGCCGTCTGGAAGCAAAGGGGCATTTCGGTGCCCTCTGGGCCCCCTTCAGGGCGTTTCTGGCGGGTCGAGGCTCGTTGGGCCCCCCGCGGTACGTGGCGCCAGTCCGCCCACCCCAGATATTCATACATACATATACATATCTATACAGATTCCTCTTTCTATATCTTTATAAGCCCGGGCTGGGGGAAAACCCGTCCCCCCCCCCCCAGAACCGGACTCCCGGGATCTGGGGCTTTGGGACCCTCCGGACGGGCCTCGAAGCGGCCACCGGGCCTCCAGGGCGTTTTGCCAAGCCTTCCCAGCACACCTAGGGCGATCAGGGGGGTCATCGGAGACGTCCCAGAGACCACCAAGACAGCACAAGAGCGCTCCAAGAGTGACCGACGTGACCTCAAGATGGCCCAAGAGGCCTCCAGGACGGCCCCAAAGAGGCCTCCAAGAGAACTCCCAAGAAGGCCCCCCGAGGCACAAATCATTGATTTTCTATGGGTTTTTGGTGAATTTTGGGGTTATCTTCTTTTCGGCTTCCCGACGCTCCAAGACGGCGGTCTTCTGGGCGTCCGAAGCCGCCTGGGAGGCTCCAAAATCGCCCCACAATCATCCGCAAGAGCTTCCAGGCAGTCCAAAAGAGCCCCAAAACAGCACAACACGGGTCCAAGATGGCCCTCAGAGAGCCCCATGGCGGCCCAAGATGGCCCAAAGGCACCCTCCGACGAATTCCAAATCGTGATTCGGTCGTTCAGGGAGACCGCGGTAGGAGGCAGGGTGGCCCGAGGAAGCCCCCAGAGGCCCCCAGAATACGCCCAGGAGGCTTCCAGAAGGCCTTAAGAAAGCCTGAAACAACTTTTGTGAGGCCCCTAGAGGCTCTCCAAGGAGGAGCCTCGCAAAAAAGAGCTGAGGAGAATGGGGAGAATGCGCAAGGCATGGCGAAAATAAAGAAAAAGAAGCATGGATGAAAGATAACGAATAACATTATTATAGCGACGATGCCGGAAAAGGCAACCAGGAGTTATCGCTAAATTGTCGGCTTGACCTTCCTGCTAGTCCGCCTGCATACCAAACTTCAAGGACCAAGGTGCATGGCGCGAAGCGCCACTTCAAACTTGTATACGTATCTTTTATATAATATATATGCTTATACACATAATCCGATGTATACGCATACGTGCACACATACACATACACACACGGATAAGTAGCGCTGCACCCCACTGGCTGTCAAGGTCGTGCAACCTGCTTCCGTGGGTAGCCCGTCAGATCCGCTCCAGCCTGTCTCGGCGGTGGACAAACCTCCCTTT
>CAUYUJ010019710.1:132500-160000 GCA_963575745.1 Prorocentrum cordatum
ACCCGGAGGGCTCCCTTCGCGCAGGCGACAGAACTCACAACCCGCCGGCCCCTTGGGGTCACAAGGGCGTCTCGTCGCGCACGATCCTTGCCGCTCGCCTCTACAGTTAGAGGCCTCCCGGATGGGGTCGGAGCACATAGAGCCCGAGGCTCGCGCTGCGTCGGCGAAGCATCGGCGACGCCAGCTTTGATAAAGACGGGCTCCACATCGAGCCGCATCGCCAACGCATCGACGATGCGGCGCGATCCTCCGACTCCATCTACTCGGACCCTATCCAGGAGGCCTAGACCAATGCCCCTCACCCAGGAGCCTGATCTGGTTGGTTTGGAGGGGGGGGGCGGGCGGGCATGGGGGGTCACAACGGCTCGGGAGTCCCGAATCGTCCAGAAACGGCGGCGAGGTCGATCCGAATAGCTTCGAGACGGCCAAACTTGGCTCAAGATGGCCTCCAACATAAAAAGACGCCCCAGGACGGAGCCAGAAAACTCCACGAGGGTGCCTGGACAGCTCACCAGGGCCTCCGGAGCAGCCCGTAGCGGTGCAGAAGAGCCTGGAGCTTGCCCAGGAAGAGCGGCAAGACGTCCAGGAGAGGCCTCAGCAGTCACGAAGGAAAGCCTGGACGACCCAAGCAGGCCCCGCTTAAAAACGCCCGAGAGACCCCCCCAGGCCCCCAGATAGAACCGCCGAGGCGGGCCACAGCAGGACCTCCAGATAGGATCCTGGGCTTCCCGAGGGAGCGCTCCTCGAGGGACCACCTGGGGGGCGGCAGTGTGGCGCAAGCAACAGGATGTAGTGGTCGCCGCCAAGGGGCCAGGAGTTATAAAGACAACGACCGAGGGTGAAACAACAGCGCAGGAGCCCCGAGCGTTGGATCTCCCCAAATTTTGGGCGCGTGAACCATGCCCCAGGCACCCGGCACCGGCACATCCGGCCGGGCAGACTAAAAACGGCCTAGATCTGGAGGGAGAGAAAACGAGGACCCTGAACGCGGGCACGTCGGTATCGATCCTGTCCGCCGTCAGTCCTGGCTGCGTCAACTTGCAGCTCGTCCTCGCGAATCGGTAACAGCTGGCATAGGCCCTGACCAAGGTTGGCGTCGATAAGATTCCGCCACATCTCAGTCGTGGTCATCGTGCGCCTGCCCTCGGCAGGTCCGCAAGAAGGGGCCGGGTGACCCCCGCGGTGCGCGCCCCGAGCCTCCGACTGGGCGAGGGTGCCCCGACTGGGAACGCTGCTCGGCTTGTCGAGCCTCCCTACTTCTGTTTTTGGCCTGCTTTGCGCGCGGCTCCGCCGTGCGCCGAGACGGCCTTCGGACCTGCTCGGCGCTGGACGACGGACCGCCCAGCCGCCCGTGGGCTCAGCATTAGGTCGGGCCTGTCCCCCTACAGGGGGATCTTGAACGAAAAACAAAAAATAGGCAAAAGAGACCGTAAGATACTCCAAAATGGTCAAACAATCGTCCCCAGACTATTTTTTGACTACACCTCGGTCGGAAGAAGTAAGTAGGAAAATGAAGTAGGAAGGCGGATATAGTAGATCCGGCCCAGGTCCTCCCAGAGAACGACAAAACACAGCAGAAGCATGCCGATCATTGAAGCAGGAAGGCGCTTGCAGTAGATTGGGATCTGGGAATCCAGAAATACCTACTTTCAACGACCGGCGCGTATCTTTGAATATGCCCCCCGTAGAGGGACACGCCCGACTGAAGCTCGGCAGGGCGGCGCGGTGGGCACGGTGCTGTTCGGCGGGCAGCCGAGGCGCACGGCGGCCAAACGCGCGGGGAGGGCGGCGAGCGCGCCGTCGCCCCGCGGAGCGCGCGGCTGCTTTGAGGCCAGCAGTAGAAGCTAGGAGGCAACTGCTGGGAGGCTTTCGTCCGACAAATTAAAAATGAGTAAGCCCCCTTGGTGGGCTGTTGTGCCAGAGTGGGCCTCGGATTAAGCCAGACTCAGCCGGATTCAGCGGGATGAAACCGGATTAAGTGGGATTCAGCCAGATCCCGCGGATTGAGCGGGATTGAGCCGGATTAAGCCGGATTGCGCGGGATTGAGCGGGATTAAGCGTTGAGGCCGCTCAGTAGGAGGACAGGAAGCGCCACAAACACACAAACTCTTGGCTTAAGTCGGGCCTGTCCCCCTACAGGGGGATTTTGGACGAAAAATTAAGAATACCGAAAAATACCCTAGATGTAAGCAAAAATGGTCAAAAAATAGTCTTATTTTTTTTTTTTGCTATTTTTGAATCTCCCTCCTATAGAGGGACATGCCCGACAGAACTCTTGTTGCTCCACGCGGATTTCTCGGCTCTGCGCCGGACCCCCCTCCCTGGCGCGCGGAGCGCGCAGGGGGCGGCGCCGGAGGCTCCGCAGGGCAGATCCGAGAAACCGGCGCGGTTCTTTTTTCTTCGAAGCTAGGTCCATCATTGAGGCGATCGAGGCAATCGAGCGAGTGGAGTCGTTCTCCCCTCTGGTGCGGTAGAGGTGTGGGGGGGGGGGGGGTGGGAGATTCTGGGTGGCGCCTCGCCCTGGGGAGGGGATCTCCAGGCTTGCACCCCGTCGCGGAACAGCAGCTTCGGATGTGCACGGCCGCTGCGGCGGCGCTCCCGCTCTCGTGGCTCCCCGCCTTCCTCCACGCCATGCTCGTGTCTACGCACGCATCCTCCTCCGCCCTCACTCGGCGGCAGGCCAGGGAGGAGGTTAGAAGGAGAAGGCCTTCTCAGGAGGTGGCGGGACTTCTCAGAAACTCTCGCGCCCTCTGAGAGGTTTCTCGCGTCTTCGGGGAAGGCTGAGACAACTTCTCAGAAGGCTGGGGGACTTCCGAGCCTTCTGAGAAGGCCCGCCTCTTCTCACTTCCACCCCTCGCTCGCTGCCGACTCACCTGTCTCCAAGGCGCGGCCGAGCACCTGCTCTTCAGGCAGGGCTCTCTACGCAAGTTAAAACTGAAACGCAATGTGTGAGGGTGCCATCGCGGAGGGCCTGTGCCATCCCCCATTCCCCACGCCCACCTTGCCTCCGCCCTCCAGTGCACCTCGAGCGTCCCGACGAATAGGTGGCAATCCCCATCGAATAATATTAATCAGACACATGAATGCAAATGGTCAGAGCAAGGCAGCTCCTACTGCCCCGAGTGGCCCGCCGGCATCTGACGCACCTGGCAGGGTTGATACTATACCCAACCGCCTCAAGTGCTTCAGGCCAGGTTGTAGGCGGCGGTGTGGCACACGGCGGCTACCACAGCCGAAGTAGCAAGCTCTCTGCTCCCTGAGGCCCCTGAGGCCATGCATCCGAGTGCCACGCTTTGAACCAGCCCGGTTATTCGTCGATCTTTGAGGGTCCCAAGGTGGTGCCCCAGAGCTTCTGCGGGCCCCTTTGGGCTAAGGGGGGCAGGCCGCGTCCGCATGATATTCGCTGGCAGGTATAGCTGACTTCTCTGATGCGCCTTCTGCTGCAGCCGTCGACCTGGCTGGATGGCGTGGAGCCTCGACGAGCACGTCAATTCACAAACTCCTGCTGTCGCCTTATTCTGGGGAACGAAGAATGACATAAACGTAAAAACTCGGAGGTCCGCGCGGATTTCGCGGATCCGCGCTGGACCCCCTTCCCAGGCGGGCGGGGCGCGCCAGGGGCGGCGCCGGAGGCGCCGCCAGGGGGTCCAGCGCGGATCCGAGAAGTCCGCTCGGACCTCCGCGTTTTATCTTTAGGTCATTTTTCATTCCCCTCTGATAGTCCTCCTGGAGTGTCATTGGGGGGCCAGGGAACGGGGGTGGGGTGCGGCGGTGTGGGGACCCTGGCCTTCCAGAGTGCAGAAAAACACTCCTAGTGGGACTGCCTCGAACCCCGACAGGAATTCGGACGTCGACGTCCTGGTGCTATGTTGAAGGGGCCCTGGGACACACAAATAAATGCACACAAATCAAAGGACTCCCCCTATGTTCCTACATTTTCTGGGTTTGTTTGTCTTCCCCCCCACTGCCCATATGTTTCCACATTTTCCTGGGGGTCGTCGATTCATTGCGTCTCTGTGTGTTTTTTCCCCTCCTGATATTTTCTGGCCCCCCTGGAGAAGTCAGGGGAGGGGGGGAGGGGGGGGGGGGGGAGCGGCGCCTCTGCTGAGCTGCGGCGGAACGCCCCGGGCGGACCCGTGGCAGCGCCGCCTCCTCGCCGCTCGAGGCGCCCCCCCCCCCGGGCGGCCCCCGGGGCGCCGCTCCGCCACGGGGGGGCCCTCCGCGGCGACGACAACCCTCTCTCCTCCTCTCCTCCTCCTCCTCCTCCTCCTCCCCTCCTCCTCCTCCTCCTCCTCCTCCTCCTCCTCCTCCCTCCTCCTCCTCTCCCTCCTCCTCCTCCTCCTCCTCCTCCTCTCCTCCTCCTCCTCCTCCTCCTCCTCCTCCCTCCTCCTCCTCCTTTTCCTTTTCCTCCTCCTCCTCCTCCTCCTCCTCCTCCTCCTCCTCCTCCTCCTCCTCCCTTTCCTCCTCCTCCTCCTGGTCCTCCTCCTCCTCCTCCTCCTCCTCCTCCTCCTCCTCCTCCTCCTCCTCCTCCTCCTCCTCCTCCTCCTCCTCCTCCTCCTCCTCCTCCTCCTCCTCCTCTTCCGCCCCCTCCTTCCCCCCTCCCCCCCCCCAGAAGGGCTCCTAGCAGGAGGCGAGAGGGCCGTCAATACACTGCTCGGGGGAGCAAGCGGGGCCCGGAAGCGGCCCGAGGATGCAGGGCCTGCTCTGGCTGCCCGCAAGCGCTGCTGACCCGGGGTGTCCGCGCCCTCTGGTGCCATTCTGGAACCCCTTGGCGCCCACTGCGCCGCGCGCGGTGTGCTCCTCGGGGCCGCGGGGCCTATCCGGAGACATTGGTGGTGCACTTGGCCGAATACACCTTTGGCAACGCTCGTCTTTTCTTGTGGAGCTGATTATTATCCTCCCTTCTTTCTTATGTTCCTTCTTCTTCCTCCTCCTTCTTCCGATGCTGATCTTCCTCCTTCTCCTGAGTTTGATCCTCCTCCTCCTCCTGATCTCGATCCTCCTCGAGCGTGCCCGCGAGCGGAGTCCTCGAAGTGCTTCAACTCGCGGAAGCTCGCGGACGGCCAGCCTGAAACCTGACGGCGCGGACCTGGGCCTGGCTGACCGCTTCGGGCAGAACAAGGCGGCTGGCATTCGGAAATGCACGCAGGGCATTATACATGCACTAAGAGCGCATAACAGGCTCGAAAGACTCCGGAGACGGGTCAAGCACTCCGAAACCATCCAGAGGACAGTCAGAAACATCACATCAACTCCTACGGAGACCAGAAGCAGGAACCAGAAACGCGGACAGGTCCAGAAATACCAAAACGTGTTATGGGCCCTCGGGCACCCGAGGAAACAACACTCAAACTTTTGAGAACGGTGAGGGGAGACCAAACTACCTGTAAGCGCTTTCAGGGTCGCACTTCGCCTTGCAAGAGGGAGGGATGCCGTCACCGTTATCGCAGCTTCCCCGTCGATCTGATCAATGTGGGGTCGTAACGCTGGCATCCAATGTAGAGAAGACGTCTCGCCATCGCGACTTCGATCTTACTCGGGTATAGCATCGAGGCAATGTACTTGAACAGAACTAATTCGTCGGGGGCGCAGGGGGCGGGGAGGGCGGCGGGCATGGTCGGCGAGATACTCGTCGAGCTTCAGACTTGCAGCGGCACGGGCGGGCCCCAATTCTGGATCATCTGGGAGGCCTCTGGGCGCGGATTCGAGCGCGACGGAGAAAGGCTTGGACTGCCACCACGCAGGCGAGCACCTGCCCGCCAGCGCATGGGCCGCGGGGAGGTGCTCTTCAGCAACATCTCGCAGTCTCCTACGGCCATCCTGCCACTCGGAGATCGCGAAGCGGCTCGCGCGCACAATCTGGGCTGCGTTCGCGGCGGCCAGGATGGTCGGTCGAGGGCCTCCGAAAGACTTGAGGTCGAATCAGTCGCCGCGCGGGAATGAGCAGCAAGTGACCTTGAGAATGCGAGCGAGCTGAGAGAACTCCTGATGATGAAGGCGTTTAGAAAGGAGACGTGACGTGCCGACGTAGGACAGGACGGTGACCCCCCTCTCGTCGCACATGCCACTGTTGACCTGCACTGCCGCATCCGCAACCGCGAGACGGGGGCGTCGCGCGACGTTTTTCCCGAGCGGTCCGATCCAGGAGTTATGGGGCGCGCCATGGCCCAGCCACGTCCCAAGGCACTTCGCGCGACCCTGGATGTTGAAGTCCGCCCGCGCCGGGGCGTTCCTTTCAAGCCTCCTGCAAAAACGCTGCTGAACGAGCGCCGGCTGGATCGGGCCGCCGAGCGCGGGCAGCACTTCGGGATCATCCAAAAAATGCGCGCGTAGAGATGCGCCTCTCTGAACATGGCGGGCGCGGGGCCGGGCGGCTGGGCGCGGCGAAGGGCCGCGCCTGCGTCGTCGGTGCAAGCTCAGGCGCGTCCGTCGCCAGGCCCGTCAAGGACCGCTCTGGGTTTCCTCGGGAAGGGGCCCAGGGCGATCGAGAATGTCAGCGCAGATGCAGGACAGCCCAAGGCAATGTCCCGCGCCGCCCAGAACAGAAGCTCGCGGGCGCCACCAGCACATCCAAAGCACAAAACGCCCCATACAGGACCGGGGGGAAGGCCTTCAGGGGCCGGGGGATCTCGGGATGCAAGATGACCATTTTCACCCATTGCTGCGCTGCCGACGGGGGCGGGAATGCGTGGCCGAAGTCGAAGAATACTTGCCGCCGAGCCCCCAGTGGGGCCCGCGCCTTCTTCACGGGCAAACGCGTCGAGCTCCGCAGCGTTGCCTCCAAGGGGCCCCCCAGCCGCAAGCCCTTTCTACGACGCATCCAGGAACTCAGGGGCCCTCTTACTCAGGGCTCTACAACGCGCGCTCGCGATGATTTGGTTGCCGCTGTTCTTGAAGCCCAGGGGCCTCGTGTTTCCAGGCGCTCTGGCGATCGCGCGTCAGTCCAGGAGCCCTCGCCTGCGGGGGCGAAGACGCCCGGCAGGTCGCTGAGCTTTCAGGAGAGCGACTTCCCCTCGAGACAATGATGCACGCCGTCCAAAAAAGGACGTCAGCGCAGAGGGGTGCACTGATCCACGCCGCGCGCGGGGGCAGATCTAGGCCAGGCGCGGAATGCTGGAGGCGGCAGAGGCGCGCCCGCGCATCCTCGAAGCGGGGCATCGGGCAATCCAGCGCCACAGTCTACGCGGGGAACTGCTTTAAGAAAGTTGCGGCACCGGCGCTGTCACACTCGGCTCGTGAAAACCTTCTCCCAGTGGCCTGCGAGCGCGCCCGGCATCTGGGCAAGTTCGGTTAACGCAAAACCTCTGGGGGCTCTATCTCCAGCGAGCGAGAGCCGACGGTGGAACGGGGGCCGCAGCTGCGAGACGTTCTGGAGCCACCCAGCACGATCCCGAAGCTTCTGCTGGACCTGGGGCCCCCCTTGGGCTCTCGCGGCTTCCTGGACCTGAACTTGCTGTTTCCTTGCAACCTCGGAATGCGGGTGATTCGAGAGCTCCGCGAACGATTCAGGTAAAAGCGAAAATGATTTTTCTTAACCCGAGATCAAGCTGGAGGTGGCCCCGAGCGAGGTGGCGCGCCGCCGGCAGGCGTTCGGCGAGACGAACGCGCCGGAGAAAAAGCAGCGTGGGCGGCGCTGCGGACGACCGCGCGCTTAGCTAGCGACGAGGAAAGACAACGCAGCATGATGCTGTTGCATGCGTGGCACGCTCCAGCGATCAAAACATTATTGTGGCACGCGTGCTTCTTCCAAAGCTCGAGGTCATCCATCGGGGCCTCCTGCGCAGCCGAGCGCATGAGTCGCTTGTTTTTGTCAATATCGCATAACTGCTTCGGGATCGGCCGCTGCCCTCTGGGCGGCCGGCGCTGTGGCCCGAGATTTGCCTGGCCTGGAGAGCCGCGGGCCGCCCCGGAACTCCCCCTCCCGCGGCGAACTGGGTCGCGGCTCATTCAGGGGCCGAAAGACATGCCCGATCAATATATAATAACGTTTTGTCCCCGCGGTGATAGCGGGTGGGGTCTTCGACTTGGCACTCCGCAGAACGTCCGAAGATCTCGCGCCAACCCGCAAAAGCAGGAGGCGGGGGAGGAAGCTCATCGCCGCTAGGGGCCGACCGGTGGACAAGGACGCCGCCGAAATTGGAGTCACCCACCAGCATTGCAAGACGCTGGAGAGGGCCAGCTTCAGCAAGAGATAGGTCGAGTTCAATGGCATCTAGCATCAAGGGCCGATCAATGGCCGAACTGTTCTCGTTGAGAATATTATAGCGTGAAATCCAAATAATGTTATCTACGTTAACAAATCTCGCATTCAGAACTCGACCATCGACGAGGGAGAGAGAGGAGACAGGTAGGCGCGCAACGCCACAGCTAGCAAGGCGATCCCGCGAATTTCCAACATCCGAAGAGAAACAGAAAAAGGGCCACCGCTCCTCCAGTGCGATGCAAAAGGGGGAAGGACGGAGAAAAAGAGGAACCCTCGTGCAGTTGGTGGAGCACGTCGCCCACCTCAGCCTCATTGCCGCGCGCCTTGTGGACAGCAGAGATGGCGCCCTCACGCAGCAGCCGCCCGAGATGGCGACGCCGCCGAAGACGGGCGCGAACTGCGCGGCGTTGAAGGGAACTGGCGCTCCACGTGCATACTCGAAGAGGAATTGCTCGAAGACGTGCTCCACTCCAGAGCGCGTGCGCCAAGATAAAGACTCCACTGCGTCTCCTCGGGCCCCCGCGCGATTGCGGCGCGTGCCGGGGGTCGAGCGCTTCTCGGCTTAAGGCCCTCCGACGCCAAGTTGCCCGACGCCCAAGTGGGCGATCGGCGAGAGGTCGCCCTCCTGCGGGGGGATCTTCGCCAGCAGCTTCCAAGCGGTGGGCGCGGTGCTTGTCGGGCCCCAAGAAGAGCTCGGCGCGGGCGCCAGTGACCGAGGCGCCCTTGATCTTCCGCCACTCTCCGCCACCAGCCTAAGGACGTAGAGTGCCGAGACATTGAAGGACTTCGCGGCTCGCCCATCCCGTGGTCCGGCTGGTCGGCACACCCTCGAAGGTCCACTCATTATCCAAAAAGCTTCGCTCTGATGTCCGGGGGCGAAGGACTTTCGCCACGGCGTCCTTCGCCATCTGCTCCGCAATACAAATGACAATGATGGTCGCGTCTACCTGGCGATCCCAGTTGGCCGGCGCGCCAAGACTGGAGAAAGACGACAGTCAAACTGCTGCGCGAGAGAAGCACATGTCGCGACCACCTTCCTCTGCATGCTCGACACCGTGGACTCGAGTTGTTTGACTGTTCTTGGCCAGACTCCATATCTCGTGGGAGATCGTCTTTGAAATGCCCCACGGAAGCACGAAGCGGATCTCCGCCTCCGTCTGAGCTGTCACCTCCACGACTTCCACCGACAAGCTCGAACGAGAGATCATGTGTTTGACGTTTTGCCATATTCCTTGCTGAACCTCGCCTTCCTCCCCAGCGTGCGCAGCCATGCGCAGCAGTTGCCCTGTCGCCCACATGCCGCGCAGGAGATGAATGAGGGGAAAAGCGAACATGTGCGAACACTGGCCGCGCGTCTTGGCTGCGCGGTGGAAAAGAGTCGAGAGATGGCCACGGAAAGGCCGAAAGCTAATCGCTGATTCTCGGGCGTCTATGGCCGCTCACGACGTTCAGCCTTGAACCAACATGGCTACGGACCTGATCTCGATCCTCCTCCTCCTCCTCCTCCTCCTCGACCACCCCCCTTGCCCCTTTCGTCCGCCACGGTATCGCGGGGGGGGGGGCGCCAACTAGACACCCGCGCAGGTCCTGGCCGGTGACCAGCCTGGGCCCGCGGATCGGCGACGGCGCTGCCCTGGCTTGGCCAGGCGCGCGCGTGCTCAGATCCCAGGCTCTCGCCGGACCTGCATGCAGATTGGCTCCCTGGATTGGTTGACCGAAAAATTGTTCCTGATCCTGTGGGAGGGGACCTGCGTCAGGAAAGCCACGCACACCAGGGATAATGAGCTTTTTTCTGCGGGTGTATCAAACCCAACCGCCCAGAATCATTATCCCGAGTGCGAAGACGGGGGCCTCAGTGAGGACAAATCTTCATGTGTTAAACAGGGTAAAGTTTTTTGCCCTTGATGATGGACCTCTCCCGAGTGGAGCTCTGACCAGCATCTCGAAAGGAACCCCAGCCGTGGGACCGTGATGGCGGTACGCAGCAGAGGAGCAAACGCGCTCGACTGGGCGCGGCAGCAGAGAGCAGGTGGTCTGTTAAACGCGCCGCGTGAGGGATCCCGTCTCAAAGCGGCGACGTAGAGTCCCTTGACGAGGCTCGCCAGCGGCATGAAGGAAACCCCCCCGCTTCCTCACCCCTTATCCTCCAAGAACCGAAAAACTATACAGGTTCACCTCCCTCCTCCTCCTTGCCCTCTCCTGCTCCGATTGACTCCGTCCTCTTGGGGCGCAGCTGGTGTCCGCCCAGGGCCATGTTCGAGTAGTGGATCGACTACAGCATCGATGTACCCCAGAACAGCTGCCCGTCGAATCCGTGCAGAATGCTGCGCTTGCTGTGCAGATGGACGAGCCAATCACTTCTTTGGGGCGCACCAGCTCTGCAGTCGATCCCCTACTGGACACATGGGCCGCCTCCTCCTCCTCCTCCTCCTCCTCCTCCTCCTCCTCCTCCTCCTCCTCCTCCCCCTCCTCCTCCTCCCCCTCCTCCCCCTGCCCGCAGCGCCGCCGCTGCCGGTGGGCGCGGCCAGCCGCCCGCACGCCGCAGGACGGGCTCTCCCGAGCCCCCGGGGGCGCTAGCCACTGTCAGGAGGCACCGCCCGTGGGAGGCCTTCGCGTGCTCGCGCCCGTGCCCTCGCGGCCCAGGCGCCCAGGCGCGGTCCCCCGGATGTGCGCGAGCCGCCGAAGGCGCCCCCCGCGCGGAGCACCCGCGCAGCTCCACCCGGCACCCGCGAGGCCGCGGCAGAGGAGCCCGGGCCGCGAGGCCGTGGACACGGACGTTCCCTATGCGTCGTCCGTGGCCGTCGGCACGCTACTCCCAAACGTGCGGGGACTTTGCGCCGCGCGCCTCTGCGGGGGCTGATAGGAGGGAGAGGAAGGGGAGGAGGGGGAGGAGGAGGAGGAGGAGGAGGAGGAGGAGGAGGAGGAGGAGGAGGAGGAGGCGGACCGGTGTAAACCCAAGAGTCATCAACGATGGTGGAGCGATCCCTCCATTCAAGCTCCCTCTTCATTAGCCCCTGCAAGGGTTCATTTCCACTGAGGGAATTGCCTCGTTGGACGACAACCGTTTGAACACCCTGAAGCATGCCAAAACATTTTACTCGGGAATCCAACGCCACGGATCAACCTGACTGTTGCGTCTTGACAATCCTGACTCGTGCCAGAACACCATTCCTGGGACTTCAAAACCGCGAATCCAAGTAATTGCTGCATCCTCATACTCCTGAAGCTCTCCAAAACATCATTCCTGATACGCAAACTATGGAAACCCGTGAAACTCCTGCAATTTCTAGGCAGGAGTCTGCGCGGCGCTGAAGTGAGAGCCACACTGCGACGAGGAGCCGCCCTCACTCCGTCAAACTCGGACGACGACACCCACGACGACGACGACGACGACGACCTCGACGACGACGAGGAGAGAGGGGGGGCAAGGGCGAGGCCCGGGCCAGGGCCGTGCCCAGGAACCGCCACGCAACGAAAACTCGAGGCTGGCAGGCCAGGGCGGTCGAGCAGCTGCGGCCCCAGGCCCGACGGGGAGGGCGCCCCGCGGGCCCTGTGGGCGCTCGCCCCGGCGGGGGGGGGCCGGAGGGCTAAAGGGCCAGGGCTGGGGCCGTGCCCGAGCTCCGCCTCGCCACGAACACGAGGCCCGCAAAGGCGAGCACGGTGAAGGCGACGGCCTCGGCGCCGAGGAAGGCCGCGCAGGCCCCGATGCTCAGGAACGACTGGAAGTTCAGGGAGTCCAGGTAGACCTCGCCGCTGGGGAAGGAGCACACGGGCACCAGCCCGCCGCCGTCCTCACTGGGCAGCACTCGGATCTGGTCCGCGGAGCAGTGCAAGTTCAAGCCCCCGAACTCGTTGCGGGCCATGGCGATGAACGCGTATTTTGCGGGGGACAGCCACTGGACCCATATGAAATAAACAGGAATTGATGCTGTATTGACGACGAAGCCACTGAACATGATGAGCGGGAGGATTAACAAGGGCGCGACGGCTAGAGCGACCGCGATGTCCGGGAAGATGCATGCAAGGAACAGCCCCATGGCATTCGCCGACAGTGCCAGGAGGGTCCGGAGAACGACGAAGACGAAGAACCTTCCAGCGTGAGGCTGGAAGCCCACCGCCCAGTACGTGATGGTGCCAGACAGCGCGGACCTCGTGGGCGGGGAACGCATCATGTCCACATCCGCGGCACGCGCAGCGATGGACACGAGGCGGCACTGCGCGGGCGCCCCGCGCGGGACACACACCGAGGGGGTCGCGCATCCACGGGATCGCGCATCGTTGGGAGAAAAACACACACACACACACACACACACACGCACACACATACACAAAAAAACACACACAGTGGGAACAAAACTCACCAAAAAAACACACACACACAAAACACATACACACAAACACACACTGTGGGGGGGAAAACACAAACACACACACACACACAGAACAAAACAAAAAACACAGACTACGAGGGCATGGATATGGATGTGTTCGCTGCTCGCGCAGACCCGAGCATCTTTACGGGGACGTCCACCATGATGCGCGCGAGGAAGTAGGGCAAGAGACTATCCGCCGCCCCCGCGCCTGCGGAGCAGTGCTGGCAGACACGCCTCGCTCGCCCCGTGCGCTCGTCGAACGAGCCGCGCGGCCCGTGAAGCGCTCGTCCGCGGACCGTGCCCACGGCATGCTGGCACACGATAGAACGCCGATGTGCTGTCTGCTTTTTTCCCGCAGCGTGATTTTGAGCGACCGCCCCCCCAACGCGCGACCCGCCTAAGAGGATCGCCCCTTGCCGTCTCCTCCATTGCACTCGTCTCGGCCCAGCACAGTCCGAAACCGCCACGGGGCGGCTCCAACGTACGTCTGGACCCGCCCAGGTCGGCGAGATGACGTCCCAGATGCCCCAGTGTGCCTCCAACCTCCCCAGGGGCTCTCCAGCAGAGACCTGGGAAGCCAACATAATTACAGCATCTGTATGCTTTCAGTGCATGTTGCTTCAATGCGCTTTACTGGCCATGAAGGCTTCAAGGCCCGAAACGCTCCCGAGATGGCCCAAGACGGTCCATAACAGAACCAAGAGGCCTCCAAGAGGGCCCCAAAGAGGGCCCCAAGAGGCCTCCAAGAGGGCCCCAAAGATCCATCCAGACGGCCCACGATAGTTGTACCTGGCGTCTTTGGGAGAGCTCGATAGAAAGATCGTGCCCAAGACAACTCCAAGACCCTCCGACAGGCGCTCAAGAAACCCCCCATGTACCCCCAGGAGGTCCCGAATGTGGCGTCAAGAAACTAAAAGCAGGTACCCAATGAGCAACAGAACATCCATGGAACGTTGCGAACACGCCATGTCCTAGCACTCTACCGCTCGTTTCAAAGCAGTCCCAATATGGTGCAACCAAGCCTTTGCGGAAAAGCTCGGTGGAACCATCTTGCGTAACCATGTCTATGCTGCGCGGTCACGGTAGCGGAGTCTGCTGCAGGCGGGGCCCCCGTCCACCACGAAACCGACGCCACGAGATGTAACTATGGAGCACAAGATCCGCCACCTTGCGTAGGTACTAATTAGAATGTTTTCAGGTCCAGCTGCGTCCTCTGCGCAAGGTGTTGCAACACTTGATCAACTCGCGGGACTGGTCGCGTGACTTTTGGGGCCCGTCGGATGACTCCTCCAGAGGCATTTGGGGGCGTGGTCAGGACCCCATCCTTCCAGCAAGGCCTGAAGTGGTCTGTGGGACCGTCCTCGAGTACTCTTGGGAGCATCTTGCCCACGAGGTCAAGGTCATCGAAGATGATCGGCCCACAAACCCAGGAAGGGGAATCTTAGCGTGAGGCAGGGCACCATTACAAGACCGCAAGCTCAGGCGACATGCAGTGGCAATGCTGAAGATATCGATTATGATGATACCGCGCCATGGGCTGCGCTGTGCCGTATTTCATGCCTGGTTGAGCTGTGTTGTGCTCGCTTGCGTTATGGATCGCGTCGTCCTCGGCATCCGAATCCGGACCGACCTGATCGGGGTCTTTTGCTCGAGCTTCCTGAACGCATGGCTTGCCCAGAGCTGGTTATTAACGAGACGTGCGGGGCGCTCAATCAACTCGACCTCCAAACCCGACCCAGCTCCGAAGCTGGACGAACCGAGCGGGGGCGAACGGACGCGCCACCGTCTGCCCGTGACCTTCCGACAGCGCACTGCTTGTTTGGTGCCGCGGCTGGCACTGCCGCCAGCATGTAGGTGGCGCCTCCGGGCGGCCTCTGGCACGCGAGTTCGGGCCTCTGCGCTGCCATCTGGCAGCCGTCTGTCGCGGGGGGCCTCCGCGCGGCTGCAGTGGTGGTCTTCTGCGTGCTCGCCCCGATTTGGCGACCTGCCTTTGGCGGCCGTGGCTGCGCTGGCGCGCTTCTCTGGCAGCTGGCCACGGCGCTCCGGCGCGGACGAGTTCCCCGGGAGCTCGAGGCGGGCTGCAGATAGGGCCGCTGCTGCTGGGCACGGGCGAGGCTAAGGCCCCCTCGCGGCCGCCGCGGGCAGCAGCGGAGCTGGATCCCGGATCCGGCGTGGAGCGTTGGCCCGGCGCTCCGGCAGCCCCGGCACGGTGGCGGCCTGCAGAACGCCCGCTGCAGGACGCGCGCGACGTGTTCCTCGCAGCCTGGGCACGGCGCGAGGCCCGCGCGGTTGCGGCGCGGCGGCGGCCTTCGCGCACGCGGACGCTGGCACGGGCCGGTGGGCCACGCGACGCCTGCTATAGAGAGTGGCCAGCTTGCGCAGGATGCGGCTGGCGCGCTCCGGGCGGTGCTGACGGGGAACGCGATCACCGAGCAACTGACGGCCAAGTGGGGCAGAACAGTTCTTCGTATTGTGGACCAGTAAGGGATGCCAGGAACGCTAACATACCTCTGCCATGCAGTCGCCGTCGTTTGCCCTTACCCTTGCCTCGACCCTTACCCTTTCCCCTAAGAGCCCGTCGGATAGTGCGTCGTACCTTATACGAACTGGCTTCTTCATAAGCGGTCATCACCTACGGTCACCACCTGCGTTTATGTTTCTGATATCCTAGGAATAGCCATTGGGCCAGTTGTTCTTCCGTAAGATACATGGGCATGTCGGCGTAGTCTAGGGCATTCGCCTCGTCGTCCGAGGACGTGTCGGCGTCGGTTCCAGAGTCGAAGTCGGACTCAGCGGGTTGCCCCGTTGAGCCTACAAGGGTAGTGGCTTGTGTAGGAGCAGCCGTTGCCAGCAGTCCCTGATACCTGGCCCAGGAGTCTTGCGGCCCCGCGGCCGAACCACCGCTTTGAGTTAATAGCGTGGTGGTTTCCGTTGGTTGCGAATCGTCATTCCAGGCGTTCGTAGCAGGCTACCCTGCGTTAGCTTCAGCATGGAAGGTCTCGGAACGGTGACCGTGGCTGAAGGTACCACCAATGTTGCCAAGGGGGTCGATCAGCGATGTGAGCATCTGATCTCATGCGTTCAAGCAGAGTCAAATTGCTGCTTGTCCCTCGGCATATGGTGGTTCAATGGCTATATAAGTTGTTGTGCACGCGACGTTCCCACTTCTAAGGCTCTGAACAGGATAACCGCTAGCATTCGGAAGTTGGGGATGTTAAAGCCTGCCGTCTCACCCCCATAGCGGGCTATCTCGAAGCGTGCCAATGGCTGGTCGATCCACTCTCCAGCATGGACTCGGAAGTCAATGAGAGCTGTACCGGAGTTGAGCTGGCGTTCCTCTTCTAAGTTCTCGAACTTCGTGCTCAGGAGAAACATCATGTAGGAGGCACCATCAATATGGCGGCCACCTATGTTGACGCCAAAATTGATAACTGCTGAGAAACTCGCATGGCGATGGTCCGTGCGAGGCCTCCCAGACCACGCTGCAATGCCGCAGCTTGTAAGGAGGTGGTCACGTTGATCCAGGCATGCACCTCGCGAGCGAACTCGCGGAAAGGTGCTTGAACGGCCGGGTCCCAGTGGGGACCGGTCGTTGTTGGTCGTCTCCGCCACGCATGTGTCCCACAGTACCCGATGGCAACCAAGATGAGACCAATGATACGAACACCAATCCAATGGCCCCGTAGATCGTGGTCGGATGTGGTTGGCTGAGGCTTGTGGTGTTTTGTCGTAAGCCTGCGTGGGGGTAGAGGCGGAGCAATATCGTATCGCATGTTTCCATGCATGACATCTTCAAAGAAGTTCCCAATCGGAGTAGGTGGGTGGACTTCAGGAGTGTAGTAGCGCAGGGATGTAGGATTCGAGTATGAGGCCTCTGCGAAGGCAGGGGTAGTACTGCAAGTGCCCTTGCGGTTGTGCGTAGTTATGTACATTCCTCCGCGCAGGCCCATTTCACCCTGATGTCCCACCATGTCAGTGGTCCACCAGATAGCGCCGTGGATGGTGAGGAGTATAACCAAAACTGACACCATGGGCCAGCTCCGCTACCAAGTTTGAAGGGGGCCGGTAGGCCCGACCAGAAGCTACGCCTTAGGCGAAGCACAGCTCCAGCTCTGCTATATCGTAGTAGCGATAGTCCCAGTAGTAGGAGGTCGTCGCGGGAACGACGGGCCATCTCAAGCGAAGGATGTTTTCAGTCTCGATGGCGAATGGTACACATCGCCCTGAGGTGTAGTCAGATATAGGCGGCCGGCCGCCTGAGCACAAACGCGTTAAACGGCCGCGGACACACGCTCGTTACCTCTCGCCTATATCCCAGCTGGAGGCAACAATCATGAATCGAAATACGGTTCGTCCCCAAATCTGGCTTTCCCGCTTGTTCGGGAGGCCGGCGCCGAAAGACGGCACCATCGGCCCCCAAGACCGCCCCAAGACGGCCCAAGAAAGGCTCCCAAGAGGCCCGCAAGACAGCACCCCAAGGACGGCACAAGAGGCACGGCCCCCTAGACCTCCAAGGCGGCCCTGAAGCGCCCAAGAAGGGACCCGCGACTGCTCAGCGAAGGCCCCAGGAGGGCCTCCGAAGGCCAAGAGGTCCCTCAGAAGCCCTCAGTGGCCACCTAGAGGCCCCAGAGGGCCCCTGAGAAGCCTTAGGAGCTTAGAGGCCCCCTGGAAGCCCCCGAGGCTCACAGGAAGCCCTCGGGAGGCCACAAGAGGGCCTCCAGAGGCCCACAAGAGGCCTTATCCTCTTTCTGTTCCTCCTCCTTTTCCTTTTCCTCGTCCTTCTTCCCCTCCCTCCTCCTCCTCCTCCTCCTCCTCCTCCTCCTCCTCCTCCTTTTTCTTCCTTTTGCGGAACACATCGTGCAATGGCTTGGCCAAGCTTTGGCCAACACATTCGGCAACATCGAGGCTTCCAAAAGGCAGGGGGCGGCGGTGATTCGCCGTCGGCGTTTCGATTTCTGCATGCGTCTGAACTTCGACGGGCGAAGTGATACACTGAACAACGGTCTACTTCAGTGGGGCCTTTCTGAGCCCCATCGGCCCTTAGAGGCTCCCCAAGACGCATCCAAAGGCCCGAAGTCGAACGAAGTGCAGGTCGCCTCAAGAGGTGGCCAAGGCAGTCTGCGGCCAGATCTAATGTGTCGTGATTGCGAAGGGACTGCGCCCAACTCGTTCAGAGTGTCCCAGGATACCCTAAACACCCGAAAGTAAGGCACAACGCGGCCTCAAGACGTCAATGAGGCCCTGCCGAGGACCTCAGAAAATCTGCCAGAGGGCCCTGCGAGCCCAAAAGCATCGGAGACAGCACATCGCCAATGCCGTCACCTTGCTGCTCCAGTTGGCCGCCCTGCTGCCTTCAAGCCGCTCTGGACAGCGACCTGGCGGTCCACACTGTCATCAAGATTCCATCCTGAACCCCCCGAAAGCAGCCCCACGACTGCCGAAGTCTGGCCTAAGGAAGCCCTAAGAGGTCTACTCCAAGAAGGCACCAGAATGGCTCGACACCGAACCAAGCCTGCACAACAGTAGGGAAGGCCCCATACCTCCAAAGCCGGCCGCAAGTCCTCCCAGGCGAGCCCGAGACAACCCAACCGGCCCCAGGAGCCCGACGGCCAACGTCAAGGCGGCCTCCAGGAACGCTCCCAAAAGGCCCCGAAAACGCACACAAGCAGCGTCACGGCCGTATCGTGACACAGCGTTACTGCCCAATTCCTCCTCGCGCGGTTGCGGATATGCGCGGCAACGCAACTAGATACATGCCATTCTCGTGCTCCCGTAATACAGCACCGCGCTCGTTGCCAAAGGCCGTCAGCACTCCCATGATGTTGCCCATCATCCCATCTGCGACCATGAAAAACATAACGCCGGAGCGGTCTTGAACACCTGTCTGGCTATCGTCTACTTGAAACCAGATCAAAGAGATGATGATCGCCATGACGGTCGACTGCACCAAGAACATTATGCCCCTCGATGGGTTGCGTTTGAGGTCGAAGAGGCCCCGCCGCAGCAACACGGTGAACTGCGCACACAAACCACTTCGCCTGACAACTTCATCATTTTTGCCCCCAGGGGACGCCTGTGCGATACACTCGTCCACCTCCTTATCCACGGCATCCTTGCCTGCTCCCGCGTTCCACTTCTGCACGAGCTCTTGCTCGCGGGTACCCCTGGCGCAAAGGCCACTAGAATCGGAGAGCACGTGCATGAAGAAGAAGTCGGCCGGATTCGCGAACTGCGGACAAGGGTAGCCTCTGTCCGCGAAGTACGGCACGGACTCCGAGGCGAGACCGTTGTACACGGTATGCCCACCCAGGAGAAGGAGCAAGTCATCGAAGAGTGCAAAGATCCGCCAGCCCGCGCGTTGGGACTCCACGCTTTTCTCAGTCTTTAAACATAATCTGGATGACTAAGTGTGTAAATGCCCCCTCTGGCCCCCAAGAGGGGTGAGATGCGCCAACCCACAAGGGCCAATGACCCCTGGCCCCCCATGTGCCCTGGGTAAAACGCCATGAATCCGATCGCGCAGGGCAACGAACCTTCGTCAAATACACTGGATCATCGGTTCGAGTGTCACGGCCCCTGGTGAACCAAACTTCGGCCACAACGGGAACCGCTGCTGCTTGAACCGCAACCGTCGCTGGTGATCAATGCCGTTTGCGGCTGGTTGGTCTGCTTTGTGCTGCGCACTGCCGCCTGCTGATGCAAGGCGGGGGTATATCCATGTCCGCCGCCTCTGAAAGCGACGCCCTGGGACTCCAGTGGGCGGTGGATATGCATAGATTCTAGCCCCAAGGCCCCCCCGATATATCCACATCCACCGCCTGCCGAGGTCCCCGGAGATCGATCCGTCAGCCCTCAGACGGTGGTTGTGGATGAACCCCCGCCGCGGAGCGGATGCCTGCTGCGTTATGCTGCGTTCTCTGCTTGGGCATTTCTTCGCGCCTCTTGGGGTCTCTCTTGGGTCCCCCTCGCGCGAATTTACCAGCCTGGCAATCGCGGGGCCTTCTGCGCCGTGCTGTGCCCTCTTAGGCCGCCAGGAGACCTCACCTGGGCCCCGTTGGGCTGTCTTTGCAGCCGCTTGGGGCTCTCAAGAAGGCCTCTTTGGCGGTCCTAAGTCACCAGGGAGTGTCGTGGGAGCCACCTCGAGGCTCTCTTGGCCGATCTCGGCTCCGTCGTGGGCTGTCTTGAGGCTCGAAAGGGCTGTCTTGAATCACGGTGAGCCGAAGCAGAAGAAAACGAGGATGACACGCTTGCGACTGAAGGCCCTGAACACAGCTTTACACACTTACGGTGGGGGGCACAGTGGGGGATCACGATGGGGAATCACGATGGGGGGTGCAGACTAAGCATAGGGACAGAAGCACAGGGATAGGGGTCGGGGTAGGGATAGGGACTGCAACCCAAACATGCGACGTCCTGATTGTTTCAGGACGGCGTCCCCGAAGTGCCGACCCTTTCCCCGGGGCCGGTTTTTCATCCTGAATCGTTTTTTGACGGTCCCGAGGCCCGGCGAGGGCCTCGAGAGGCCGAAAGCGACGAAAAACCTTCGCCCTGAAATTTCAACGACGCGATCGTGCCTGGCGCCCCACCGACTCTGGATCTCTGGCGACGCCCCGTTGCTGATCTCGTGCGCTGGAGGCACCGGGGAGGCCCCGCCGCCCCGCCGATCCTCCGGAGCCCCGAGGCCGCGGGAGGCCACGGCACCCCACCGATTCCGGATCCGGCGACCCACCTACCAGTTTCTGAGAAGAGAGACAGCCAAGAACCCTCCTAAGGACGCGCGGGAAGGACGCAAGGCCCTTGGAAGCCGAAGTTGGGATTTCTGGGGCGGCGGACGACGAAAACCTCAAGGACGCAAGATCGAGGAAGAGCAAGGACGCAAGGGTACCCTGAGCAAAGTCGCGCGTCCTCATTCGGGTTTTTGACTGTACGCGTCTTTCATTTCTGATTGTGCTCAGTTCTAGTTGTGCTCGTTTCTAACTGTTCCTGGCCCCCTGGTGGCCAGGAAGAGGCCCATGATAGAACAATTAGAAGTGAAAGGATCTTGGCCCCCCAAAAAAATAATCGAGGACTGTTCGAATAATTAGAAATGAACAACGCGTACCAGTTTCTGAAAAGAGAGATATCACACCCTTCCAGAGCAAACACTGGTTAGGGAACAACGCGCTGACTGCATCAAGCATCCTGAGAGCCCCTTGGACCCTGCCTTGGAGCCTCTGCTGAGCCCGTTAGGGTCTCTTGGGTCATATATTGGAGTCTCGTGGAGTCCTCTAAGGCCGTGCTGAAAACCTCCTGAAGCAATATTCGGCTAGATTCGCGCCCCCTGAACGTCATACTGGAGCTTGTGGGGGACATACTGTCGCCCAAAAGGGCAATTCAAATTCACTGAAGAAACTTTTCATGTGCAACTCCAATCGGCATCCAAACGAACATCGCTTGGCGCTTCCATCACACCATGGATCCCCAATCCAAGGACCACGATCCGCTTCAAAATGCGATCCAGTAGCCAGGAATAATACAAAACGCAGAAAGTCCTCGATGCAAATCCCACCAGCCCTTTAGGGCGTCGGTGGTTTAACGAGTTTCCTCTTCCACCCCTCCTTCTTCCCCTTCGGGGAGGGGTCTACCCCTCCCCCTACCCCCTCCCCACTGACCTGGACAGGGGGGGCGGGGAGCGGTCAGAGCGTCCAAAACGGCCTCGCCGAGGAAGCCAAACTCATTGATTTTACTAAGGTGTTGGCCCCATGTTGGCCTTCTGAGGGGGCAGCGCTAATTGAAGCTCCCCTCTTCTTTGATCGATTTCCTCCAAGATGGCCCCAAGAAGCGCCCAGGAGGCACCAAGAGGCCCCAAGATGGCCCCAAGATGGCCCCAAGAGGCCCCCAGGAGGCCCCCAAGAGGATCCCAAACGGCCCAAAGAGGCCCCCCCGAGGCACCCAAGACGCCGAAAAGCCCCTCAAGACGACCCTCTACTCGCCTGGGCGTCGTTTCTGGACGGGCTGGTGGGGATACGCGAAGCGTCTAGAATTGGTATCATGCGATGGTGGCCTCCTTGCATCGTCGGCCTCAGGACGAGACGACAGGGCATTGAGAGGGCCCTGAAAAATCCAGGAGCGTCCCAGCAAGGCCACTGAGGGCCCAAGGATGTGCCAATCATGACCTAAGCCAACAGGGCCCCTGTAAGCCCACAGAAGGCACGATAGCCCCAAAGAGGCTACGATAGCCCGAGGAGGCTCAAGAAGACCGCACGAGTGCCCTGGAAACACAAAAGAGATCCCAGAAGGCTTCGAGATGGCCTCAAGACTCCAGGGGAACAAGGAGGATGGAGCCCTCGACCTTTTGGGTATACAGGGAACTTCAATCTGGCCTTCCACGTCCACAAATGGCCTCCAAGATCGCCCACGACGTTCGGCGTTGGCCTCCGATGGGCCCCACCGTGACCACAGATGGCCCAAGTTGGCCCACTATGTGCTGCAGCATCGCCCCTAAGAGGCCGCAAAACGATCGGACGACGTCTCCGATCGGTGGGCCTCAAGCTGGCCACACCGTGGCCTTCGAACCTCTACGAAAAGCCCGCGAGAGACACACATCATCGAGCATACTTTCAGGCTCTAACACATGCAGTGTCGCCGTGTCGGCTTCCGATGGCCCTCAAGCCTTGAGGTTGTCCCAAGGTGGGGCAAGAGGGCCTCGAGAGGGGCCAGAAATACGACGGGCTCTCACAAGGGGCACATGAGGGCCCTAGAGGTACTCCTGAGGCCTCCAGGAGATGGGCTTCAAGGTGGCCCAAGCGGCCCTGGGGAGCGGGCTCCTAAATAGTATGGTACGTCGCCGTCCGATGCCCCGCCCATGCGCTGCCTGCACACTGGCTGGGGAATCACGCAACCCAGCAATGCTGCCACTCATACATACATACAGACATCCATACAGACAGGCATGCACACATAAATACATACATGCACTCATGCACAAAACAGACAGACATGCAGGCATACATACATACATCCATACACACGTACATACATACATGCCAGCATACATACATACCTACCTACCTACCTACCTACCTACATACATACAGATATGCATACATACACGCAAACCTACATGCATACGTACACACCTACATGCATCCATACCTACACGCATACATGCAGACATGCATACACACCTTCACACATCACACATGCACGCATATACACAGACGCACCCGCATACATGCATACATACATGCATGCATACGCACACGCATACAGTCATGTTATTATGCATACATACATACATACATACATCCATCCATCCATCCATACATACATCCATACATACATACATACATACATACATACATACATACATGCATGCATGCATGCATACATACATACACGCGCATGTGCACATTCATGCATCTACACTTACACACATGCATGCATACACACAGGCATGCATGCATACATGCATACATGCATGCATTCTGACATGCATACCAACAGCCATACATACGTACGTGCGTATGCACGTAAACGCAATCGCACTTAACTATATAGACACACATGCATAAATGCATGCATGCACCCATACATGCATACATGCATGCACACACACGCCTACATATGCGCATATACACCTACACACCTACACACCTCATACATACACACCTGCATAGGTATATACATACATGCATACAGACAAACACGCAAACACACACATATACATACCTACATACATACACACATACCTACATCCATACATACACACAGACATACATACACAACCACACATTGCATGCACGTATGCCCACATGCATACACACATACACGTTCGTGACTCTTTCTTGATCTCTCTCTCTCTCTCTCTTTATATCTTATATATACGTATCACTCGTACCTTCTCTTATATATAAACACATACATATATGTATGCATATTCACTATCTCCTCGTCCTGCCAGCGATGGGTCCTCCTACCCTGTGGGTGCGGTGCTCGGACGGGGCGCGGGGAATCCAGTCAACACAGGGCAACACGAACGTATGTCAAGAACTCGAGTCCCATCGCCGAGGTCCTGGGTGCCCCGTGGAGATACCCAGAGCGAAGAGTGCTTCAAGGGCGAGGGCCCGACCGCGAGGAACCTGAGGGCGCCCCTCCAAAGCGATGCTTCTTCTTAAGCCTCATGCCAACTGCAGCGAGACCCATCCCATCTCGGCGGGGCCCGCCGACCCTGACCCCGTGGACAATACACGCTCTGCAGCAGGCGTCGGCGGTTCGCGGAAGGCGTCCTCGATATCGGAGGAGGGCTGGTGAATTGTGCAGACCACGACGCTGCCCTTGTTCTTCGCCAAGTCTTTGAGCACGCTCACCAAGATGTACGCCTTGAAAGTATCAAGGCCAGATGTTGGTTCATCCAAGAAGATCACTTTGGGCTCCTGCACCATGGACATGGCAACGGCAAGGCGCTTCCTCTCCCCCCCGCTCAGGCCCTTCAGCTTGCCAACTGGATCCCCCACGAGAGTGTCGATGCACCCCTCCAGCTGGAACGTTGCAACGATACTCGTCACACGCTGGAGCTTCTGCTCCTTGGCCATATCCCGGGGCAGCAGTAAGAACGCTGCCATTGTGAGCGCTTCCCTCACAGTTTGGGATGCCAGAATGGCGTCGTCCTGCTGAACGTAGGCTGCGCATTTTCGGACATCTTCTGCGGTTGCACCAGCCTTGTGGCCAAGGCACAACTGTCCAGTGGTCTGGCGTTGCCGGCCAGCGAGCAAGTTCAAGAGAGTGGTCTTTCCAGCGCCGCTGGGCCCCATGATCGAGACCAGGCGACCTCCGCGGCAGACGCCTGATACGCCTGTTAGTATAGTCTTCGTGTGCTCCGCATCCGTCACTTGCGCGTCCTTCTGCCGCGGCTTCTTTACCCGTACCGCGCAGCTCAAGTCTTTGAAAGAGAGGCTGAACGTACCTGGCGGTTCGTGCTCCTCTTTGGTGGGCTCTGCAGGGCGCGCATCTTCGCCCGCTGCGCAGGGCAGGGCCTGGCTGTCGATCGAGGCCATAGAGCGCCGAGGCAGGGGGCTGGCAGGAACTCCCTTGGCACGCCCTGAACAGGATGGCCTTGAGCCAGACTTTGTATGGGGAGGGGGCATGATCTGGGGAGGCCCGTGCGGTCAAGGAAGATGGCGAGGACAAGGGAGACGGCGACGGAGAGAGGGGGGGCGACACAGGAGGAGTGGAGGGGAACGAAGGAGCAGGAGAGGCGAGGGATTGGAGGAAGGATGGAGGAAGAGGAGAGGGGGAGGGAGAGACACGGAGGGAGGTGGGCGAGAGGGAGAGGCAGTGCTGAACGGAGGAAGAAGTAGGGAGTGGAGAGTGCGGGATGGGAACGGACGCGTGAGGTTACTCCCAGGGCCGACGTGGGCCTCGACTATTTACTTCCCAGGAGCAGCTACGCTGAGACGCAGGCGGCCACGCCAGCCGGCGCGGACCTAACACGACGAGCTAGTGTGCTGCGGAAATGAAATAGATGCGGTGCAAACTGTGCGGTGCGAGCTCTGTGGTGCAAGCTATGTTGTGTGAGCTCGTTATGGAATGCATGTTGTGTGCGAGCTATGCGGTGTGAGCGCTGTTGTGTGCGTTATGCGGTGCCGGCTATGCGCCGCACGCTAGGTTGTGCAAGCATTTCGGGATGAGCCATGTGACGTGACCTGTGCGGTGCAAGCTGCGTGGTGCAAGCCATACTGTGTGAGTCATGTGGGGTGGGCCGTGGGATTCTGAGCCAGCTTGTGCAAACGATGCAGCGTGTGCCCTGTAGTGAAGGCCACGCGGTGTAAGCCAGGGGCTGGAAGTTGCACGGCGCCCGCTGTGCGATGCAGGGCTGTGTGGGGCCGGAGGGGCGCCCGCCGGCGGGCGCCGGGCGACACCTCGGCATGCCCCGCCCAGCGCTCGAGGCGCCCACGCGGCGCCCACGAGGCGGGCACCGGGCGAACCCTCGGCACACACACCCCGAGCACGGGGCGGCGGGGCGAACTCTCGGCACGACCGCCCCCCAGCGCAGGGCGCCTGCGAGGCGCTCGCGGGCGGGCACCGGGCGAAACCCGGGCACGCCTCGCGCCGCGCTCGAGTCGCCCGCGAGGCGCCCACCGGCGTGCCCCAGGCGACACCTCGGCGTACCCCCCCCCCAACCGCCGCGACGACGACGACGACGACGACGACGACGACGACGATGACGACGACGACGACGACGACGACGACGACGACGACGACGACGACGACGACCCTCCCGGCGTGCCGCATCGGCCGCGGGCCCCCCCCGCCACGGGCGGCGAGGGCCGCGCCGAAGTCGTCCTCCTCGCGGCCTGCGCTCCCCGCCGCGGCCGTGGCCGTCGCGCTCGTCGTGGTCGCCCTCCTCGCCGCCGTCGTCGTCGTCGCAGCCGTCTTCGGCGGGAGGGGCGGCTGATGGTGTAGGGAACCGAACTCTACACACCGAGGCCTGTGTCTGGCCTCACACCGAATCTCGCACAGGAAAGCGGATCGTGGTGTGTACGAGATCCTGGTGTGTACATTCTTCTTCGTTGTTTCCCCAGGGAAACGGGGAGAAAAAGTATACACCACACCACCCCGACGTCGTCCCCAACCCTCACAAAAGTCCTGGGATTGAAAAACAACCCGCCAATGATGATGTATATGTTCCAGTGTCCGATGCTGATAATGATGATGATGATGATGCTGATGCTGATGATGATGATGGTGGTGAACGATGACGATGCTGACGGTGAGGATGATTGTGATGATGGCGGTGATGATGATGATGATGATGATGATGATGATGATGATGATGATGATGATGATGATGATGATGATGATGATGATGATGATGATCATGATGCGAGCTGCGGCAGCTTGGCCATGTGGGGCTGGGTGGCGGCACGGGCGGCGCTCGCGCAGCACGGCGGGGGTGGCAGTGAGGGGCGACGCGAAAGTGGGGGCTTCCTGCTCCTCCTCCTTCCCCTCCTCCTCCTCCTCCTCCTCCTCCTCCTCCTCCTCCTCCTCTTCCTCCTCCTCCACCACCCTAGCTGCCCTAGCTCATCCCCCGCCTCCTCCTCCTCTTCCTCCACTTCCTCCTCCTCTTCCCTCCTCCTCCTCCCCCCTCCATCCTCCTCCTCCATCCTCCTCCCCCTTCCATCCTCCTCCTCCCTCCATCCTCCTCCCCTCCTCCGTTCTCCTCCCCGTGCTGCCGGCGGCGGCGGCGAACCACGCCCGCTGGCAGACCCGTGGGAAGGGGGAATGTCTCGGGCCTTCGAGGCTCGAGGCTTTCGGGTGCTTTCGTTGGTGACCTGCGCGGTTCGCAGGGAGAGGGCGCCTAACCTCTGGGATGGGGCCCGAGTTTGGGAGGCCAAACGCATTAGGGATCGGGAGTCTTCTCTGCAGATGTGCCAAGCCGAGCCGCCCAGATTCTTGTATCCCTCATGCAAAGACGGGAAGCTAAGTGAGGGCACGCCTTCACTCTGTCATGAGGTTTAGTGGTTCTTTCAAGTTCTTTTAACCTCGATGATCTGCGGCCTTCCAGCCTTGTGCTGCGGCGCGTTCCAGCAACTGCGCCTCGCCGAGAGCGTTCTGGGGCTGCCGGGATCCTCCGCAGCGGCGGCCGGACACCAGAGCTGTGGGCCCGAGAACCACCGAGGAAGAGGAGTAGGCGATCGACGTGCTATCCATGCCTCTGCTCACGCTGAGACGTGAGGATAGATCGAGAATTTCTGAAATCCAGCGGTTCTGAGGGATGTATCGAGCGCCGCGGCCTTCTCAGAGCGTCCCGGAACGCTCTGGAACGAATGTGTCCTCGTCCTAGCCCCGTCCGCCACGCCCCGACCCAACGACGGAGCGGGAATATGGAAAACCTTCCGGGCACCAGAGCCGCGCTTTTTTGTCCACGCCCTGCTTCCCCTGGC
>CAUYUJ010019710.1:167500-173117 GCA_963575745.1 Prorocentrum cordatum
CTTGGCCCAGGTCATTATCTTCCAGGACCTCAACAAAGAAAGCTGCAGTTACACGCGAACATGACTGACCCGAACGCGCACTGCTGACCAGACCCTCTGACTATACATCCCGAGCAAAGGCAACGAAACCAGCCCGACATGGATACGGACAACATGGGTATGATGACCAACGACACGTGCTGTCCATTGCAGACAGCGGCAGCTATTGGGCAATCGGCCTTCTGTCTCAAGCAGACGTCCGCGGCGACACCGACAGCGAGTCCCGTTCAAGATGAACAGGGACTGTCGGGGATGGACAGACCCCCTTTAGTGAAACGTGGTTTAGTGAAAACGACCTGAGGCCAAAACCTGGCCGGCGCAAGCCTGGAAAATAACGGCTACGGCGCCCTCTCGAGAACCGAAAACGGACAATTCACTAATCGACGTGTCACTGTTGGGGGTTCTGTCCACCACCGAGACTGCTGCCGGTCTTCGTGTCCATTCCTTCCGCACCCACTTCGAGCGCACAGAAACCAAGGAGGCCGCGGCTCCCACACTTTCCCGCGACGGCGCCGGCGGCGAGACGGGTCCGCGCGTGGCAGCGCGCGGAGCGCCGCGCCCGAGCACCCAGGCCTCTAACGCACTGGCCTTCGTTGCCCATCGTGTTGTCACTCTCGTAATGCGGGATGACGATCAATAAAAAAATGGGGGGGGAACGATTAAAACATAGTTTTCTGCGAGTTCTGCACCATTTTCTGACTGGAGGAGAACGATTAAAACAATCGTCATCCTCCGGTCATTTATTAATCGTCATCCTCCAGTACTTCTGCTTCTTCAAATCTGGAGACTTCCTTGCTGGAGACTGCACAAACGATCCGGATTAACCCCATCAAAGTCTCCAGGGATGTCCGGAGAGCAGAATCTTACTCGGTGGCTTGGCTGTCTGCGAGCAGCAGAAGCCAAGTCAATAACAGATAGGACATGCATCACGTCCCCCTTGTCCTGGGTTGTTGCGCGGGTTTGGGGGACCCTCGACCTGATCTCTCTTGTGGATTTCCCGCCGCGAGTTGCTCCATCGGAGCCCTGACGTCCCAGAGAGGTCCCGACAGTCTTCGTGCTGCCATGGGGAGCGCAACACGAGGAACAGCAGGGCCTCCCTGACACGAGATGCGCTTCCCGACCTGGATCTCAAGGCAGGCCCGGAGACCAGAGCGCTCCCCCTCGGCGCCCCGAGGGGTCCTTCCTTCCGCGTGCTGCCTGCGCCGGCAGCTCTTCTGCGCCGCGCTCCTCCCCACAGCGCGGGCGCGCTCCCCGGGGCCGCCGCCGCCGACCCCGCCCTCCTGGGGTCGACTGCCCCGCCGCGGCCGCTCCGCGACAGCCCCCTGGGCCCCCGGACAGCGGCTGAACGCCGGGCGTCCCTGGGCGTCTTGGGGGGGAGGCCCGGGCTCGGCGAGCAGCCGGCCGCCCTGCTCTGCCTGAGGGCGCCGAGGGCAGGGACACGCGGAGGCGGAGGGAAGCGCGGCCGAGCGAGGAGCTGGGAGGGGGCATGAAGGGGGGGCTGGGGGCCGAGGGGACGCTGCGCGCGGGCGGTCGCGTCGTAGGCCTCACTTCTCTCTCGGCAGCTCGGTCACCCTGCCGACCTCGGGCGTCGCCACGGCGCATTATTTTGTGCTTTGTTTGTTCTCTCGCTTTTCTGTTTGTTCTCTCTTTCTCTCTCTCTCCCTCTCTGTCTGTCTGTCTGCCTGCCTGCCTGCCTGTCTGTTTTGTTAGGTTGTTTGTGTTTTGCTCTCTCTCTCTCTCTCTCTCTTACTGCATCTGGCTCTGCACATGTACGTGTGTTGGTCTGCATGTCTGTCTGTGCGAATAGATCTGTGTATGCCTGTATGCGTATATATGCAGATATATGTCTGCGTCTGTGTAAATATATACGTGTGTATACGTGTAGATCTAGATGTGTATATATATATATGAACATATATATGTGGGTGTTTGTGTGTCGGGAGATCGTTGGGGTGAGACCGGAATGAATTGTCAAGTACCCACACAGGAAATCGTTTCGTTTCGTTCGTCGATGCGAAACTGCGGGTCCAATGGCTAGGGCCAGGTCAAACAGAAAGGCGTCGCCTTAGCTCAAGCCAGGGGTGGTGTGAACGTTGTCCCGCTGGTTGTCCCGCTGGTTGTCCCGCTGGTTGTCCCGCTGATTGTCCCGATGGTTGTGCCGATGGCTGTGCCGATGGTTGTGCCGATGGTTGCTCCGATGGTTGCCCCGCTGGTTGCCCCGCTGGTTGTCCCGCTGGTTGTCCCGCTGGTTGTCCTTTGGTTCCCCCGACGGTTGTCCCGATGGTTGTCCCGCTGGTTGTTCTTTGGTTGTCCCGATGGTTGTCGCGAAGGTTGTCCTGATCCTTGTCCCGACGGCCGTCACGATGGTTGTCCCGACGGACTGGCCAGGCCGTAATCGCCAGTAAATGTGTTCTGCGATGGTACAGTAGCAGAGTCATGCGGTCCGCGAGACCATCATAACACTTGCGGTGTGCAAAACCAGGATAGCGAAAACTGACGCGAAAACCGTCGCACTCGAAGCCTTGCGGAAGACACTCGCAAGGACACGTAAAAAAAATGCTTGGGAGGCTTGCAAACTCGAGGGAAGAGTTTCCCAGAAGCCCAGGAAGGGCTGCGAAGGAACTGCAGAAAAAAACTTGCGGCAATCGTGCGGGGAACGAGTCGGATAACGTTTCTGGAACACACTGCGAATTCAAGCACGGCGCTGCGGCTCGGCTTGAAAGGCGCTGGGACGAGCTCTGGGGCTACCCTGTGCTGCTGGCTTATAAGCTGAAGCTCCCCTAGCTCTCAGAAACTGCCTTGGGATAAAATCGTTCCGCTGAGCCATGGTGGCAATCAAAACGATCTCTGCGAGGCGATGGTAGCAAAAACATTATGCGATCATATCCCTATGCCCATGATTATCACGGGGTGGGGATAATACAGATCAGGGCTCGGGGGGGGATCATACGCTTTTCCCCCAGAAACTTGTAGGTACGACGGTCTGTTAGTATGGTTTACCGATATCCTGCTCGCTCTGGCGGGGCCTCTTCGGAGGGGTCGGAGGAACACGAAACCTGGGAAATAGTGTTGTGTAGCCATACCCTGCTCACTCTGGCGGGGCCTCTTTGGAGGGGTCGGAAAGCCACCACGTTCGTGAGTTTGGAAAGCTGACACGATGAAATCCCATAGCCCTGCCACGCGTTCGTGAGTTAGGAAAGCTGAAATGGTGAGAATCCCATCGCCGTGGCACACGCTCGCGATGGTGCTACTACTCCACAGAAGAGGACCACAACTTCGATTCGTACTTTCCCCCGCGATAGTGAAGCTCGGCCTCGCCGCCCCTCTCCCTCGACCGACTCTGTCTTGGCCCGGGACGATCAACTCTCAGGGGTTAAAGGGGGGGAATGCTTCATTGCCTTGGGTGCGCGGCTATACTACAACAGGTGCACCCTATCATACAACGCGGGCGCCCTGCGGGGTAACACAATATGTTCAAAAGTGCGCCCTGCGGGGCCTCAAATAACAGCTGCACCCTGCTGCGCAAACCACAATGAACAATCACGGGGCGTACCTGCAGCAGCAGTGGCGTCTGCGAAAAGCCCATGCAAAACAAACAACAAAAACGTTGAACACCCATGTGCGCCATACACATATATGTATACAGATAAAGAGAAATACAAATGTGTGCACAAACGAACAACACTGAAAACAGGCAACGCACACATCTAGACGCACGTGTTTGTGAATTCGTGTGTTCAGGCAGGTACGCCTGTCACCCCACCGCTCACGGACTGCACTCGCTCAGCAACATGGCGCGGCAGACGCGGAGAGGAAGCGAGCGAGCAAGGCCGACACCTGCACATTCACTGCTGGATCTATTTATATATATATATATAAACAAAAAAAAAAACGCGCAACAGCAGGCCCGGGGCGCGCGAGGCCAGGGCCGGCGCGCGCGCGCTGCGAGGAGGCTCGCCGCGGCCAGAGCGCCGCTGCGACATGGGCTGGGGCGGCAGGCGTCGTTGCCGCCAACGGCTGCCGCTGCGCAGCGCGCACAGGCCGGCAGCGGACACGCCGCTGCGGAAAAATCTGGGTGGGCGAAGGGCCGCCTTCACCGCCTGACAGACGGAGGGGGAGAAAGAAGAGAACGGGAGAGGGAGAGAGAGGGGGAGGCAGAGGAACAGACAGAACGAGAGAGAGAGAGAGATAGAGAGGGCAACAGAAGAGGGGAGGGACAAGGAGGACCAAAGGGAGAGACCCAAGTTTGGCGATCCCCCCCCCCCCTCCCGTTTCCCCCCCCCCGCCACACAAAGCAAAGAACTCACCAGACTGTGGCGGAGCGGTCGGGAAACCTGGCTCGCGGGGCCCCGGCGGCCCTTGGCCACGGCACCCACGTGGCACCAAGGGGCCCCCTTGTTGTGGCGCCTCTCTACGAGACCTATGTTGCATCGCAGAAGCAATTCGGCCCCTGACTTTCGCCCTGGGTTCGGTTTAGTGAAGTGATGAATTTCGGGGCCCTCACGTGGGAAAAAAAAACACATCGCTTCACTAATCTGGGGCCCCCTGGGGCCTCAGTGGGCCCTGTGGCCCAAAATTAGTGGCGTGATGATCTTCGGGCCTCGGACTCTCTCCTGCGGGCATGCCTGTACCCGCCGGGGTTCCCAAAGGAGGCCGCCCCGGGGCGGCGCAGAAGTGCCCAAGAGGCCCCCGCGACTGTCCCAGCCAGGAGGCTCCAGGGCTGCCCCGAGCAGGCTCCAGCAGCATACCGAGGGCCCGAGGAGCCAGAAGGCTGCCCACGTAGGGTATTCAACGGGGCCACAGCAGTCAAAAACCCAAAGGCAATCCACGCCACAGCGTCTTTTTGTGAGCGTCTGGGGTCCACATGCGCTGCGAACGCGTGGCTGAAAAAAGGGCCCCAGAAGCCCACACTGACCAGAAGGAAGGCCTAGGACCACTGACAAGAAGGATTGCCCGGAACTGCCTAAATACCAATCCTCAGTGCGACTTCGCCGGACAAGGCGTGCGCTTTCAAGCCAAGAATTCGCTCGTCTGGCCACGGCCCGTCTGACGCGCTGTATCTTTGGCCCCACGGCACGTTTACGGTGAACGCGGGCGGATCGCGCAATGGTTCTAGTCTAGAAACCCCAAGGTGACAATCCGAACTATGACTTGGATTCCTGTCTTTCGGAAATGGCTTTCGACACTGGCAGCAAACGCGGGGGAAAAAAGGCTCTGCCGTTGCTGCGATTCTAAATTACACGAGGCCGCGGCCGTCGGGACTGGTTGAGAGCGCGGTAAATTGGATGCGCCTTTTGTCCGCGATGTTTTTCGCCGCCGCCTGCGAGCGCGTCGCCGTCGTCGGAAGATGGGTCGGTTGGTCGTCCTCCATTATCCTGGTCCTCCCCGTCCTCCCCCCTCCTCCTCCTCCTCCTCCTCCTCCTCCTCCTCCTCCTCCTCCTCCTCCTCCTCCTCCTCCTCCTCCTCCCCTTTCCTTCTCCTCCTCCTGTTCCTCATGCTGCTACTGCTGCTCCTCCTCTTCCTCCTCCTCCTCCTCCTCCTCCTGCCTTCCCCTCCTCCTCCCCTTCCACCTCCCCAT